>LR754389.1:0-32816 GCA_902729485.2 Mus minutoides | reverse complement strand
CTCCATCATCATCATGACGAGTGATTTTATATCCATGTCTTGTTTTTCTGGTGTGCTGTTGTATCTAGGACTTGAAGTGGTGGGTGAGTTTGGATCTGGTGATGCCAAGTACCCTTGGATTCTGTTGCTTCTGTTCTTACGCTTACCTCCTGCCATCCCTGCCCAAGGAGACCTGGTGTTGGTGCAGACCAGAAGGGAGTGTCTGTCTTGTCCTGGGCCTTTCTCAATCTCCTGCTGGTGTCTCAGGTCGCTTGCGATTGGGCCGGAACAGATGCTGAGTTCAGCTGCTCACCAGTGGTCCTTAGATTGTTAGGAGAGTCCCGCTGGAAACCTGGGTGAGTGTGAGGCACCCAGGCCTTGCGCCCTGCCCTGCGCTGGCGCGGAGCGGTGTGGACCGGAAGGGAAGGGGTCCGCTCTCTGCCCTCCACCTGTCTATCTCCCGGCTGCAGATTCAAGTCCCACGAGTTTGGACTGGAACAGATGTGTGTTCCTCTTACCAGTGGTCTGGAGATCGCTGGGAGAGCTGGAAACCTGGGTGGGTGCGCCGTACCCAGGCCTTGAGCCCTGCGCTGGAGCGGAGTGGTGTGGAGCGGAAGGCATTTTTCTTTT
Organism: Mus minutoides; assembly: GCA_902729485.2. Classification (NCBI taxonomy): domain Eukaryota; kingdom Metazoa; phylum Chordata; class Mammalia; order Rodentia; family Muridae; genus Mus; species Mus minutoides. Next base: position 32,207 of record LR754389.1, on the reverse strand, counting down.
TTGTTAACTGAATTTCTATTAGCATTCTGAAATCCCAAATTCTCATCAGAATCACCAATTAAACTGTGCTTATGAATTTAAAGATTTCATTCCAATTTTCTCCCACAAAACATCTCCATCTTTCTTCTGAACTGCATTGTCTATAGTCATTACAACAACCTCTGTGGTACAAATTTTATGTGTAAATAGTCTTCCATTTCTATAACTAAATACATATCAAAAAAAATCTCAAAGAGGGGACTTTGAGAAGTGGCCAAGTGGTTTAGAGCACTTGATGTTCTTGCAAAGCACCCAAGTTCAATTCCCACCACCTATATAGTGGCTCACAATGATCTCTGACTCCAGTTTCAAGGGATCAGGTAACCTTTTCTAACCACTTTAGGTAACACACACACATACACACAGAGAACATATATACATACATATGTAGATACATACATACATATATACATACATACATATATACATACATACATGAAGAAAAAAGCACCCATAAAAATGAAACAAAATAAGTAAATCAGAAAATATTCTTAAGAGGAAGAATTGTTTGTTTTCTCTCCTGTGTTCCAAAATTCAATATATCATTATGGTATTGATATTGTGCAGTAAAACAGCTCACATTGTGTGTTCAGTAAGTAGGTTGAATGAACTATCTCTATTGTGCGCTTTTATTTATTTCTACTTTAATTCAATATACTTCCATTTATGGGATGGCACTGCTCATATTCAGAGCAAGTCTTTTCCCTGTAACCATGTCTGTAAACATACTTAGAGCGATGTGATTTAGAAATCTCCTAAGGAAATCCAAAACATCATCAGATTCTACTACAAAAGGCTATACTCAACAATACTAGAAAACTTGGATGAAATGGACAACTTCCTAGACAGACACCAGGTACCAAAGTTAAATCAGGATCAGATTAACGATCTAAACAGTCCCATTACCTCTTAAGAAATAGAAGCAGTCATTAATAGTCTCCCACTAAATAAAGCCCAGGACCAGATGGGTTTAGTACAGAGTTCTATAAGACCTTCAAAGAAGACCTAATTCCAGTTCTTCTCAAACTTTTCCACAAAATAGAAACAGAAGGTACTCTACCCAGTTCACTATGAAGCCACAATTACTCTGATACCTAAATCACACAAAGATCCAAAAAGGAAAGAGAACTTCAGACCAATTTACCTTATGAATATCGATGCAAAAAAAACCTCAATAAAATCCTCAAAACTGAATCCAAGAAGACATCAAAATGATCATTCATCATGACCAAGTAGGCTTCATTCCAGGGATGAAGGTATGGTTTAATATATGGAAATTCATCAACCATCAACGTAATCCACTATATAAACAAAATCTAAGAGAAAAATCATATGATCATCTTGTTAGATGCTGAGAAATATATATATATATATATATATATATATATATATATATATATATATATATATATATAATACAACACCCCGTCACGATAAAATTCATGAAAAGATCAGGAATTTAGCCCATACCTAAACATAATAAAAGCAATCTATAGCAAACCAGTAACCAACATCAAACTAAATTGAGAGAAACTGGAAGCAATCCCACTAAAATAAGGGAGGAGACAAGACTTCCCACTTTCTGCCTACCTATTCAATATAGTACTTGAAATCCTAGCCAGAGCAATTCGACAATAAAAGGAGATCAAGGGGATACAAATTGGAAAGGAAGAAGTCAAAATATCACTATTTACAGATGATATGATAGTATATATATAACTAACTCTAAAAATTCCACCAGAGAACTCCTAAACCTGATAAACAGCTTCAGTGCAGTAGCTGGATACAAAATTAACTCAAACAAATCAGTGGCCTTTCTCTACACAAAGGATAAACAGGATGAGAAGGAAATTAGGAAAATAACACCCTTCACAATAGTCACAAAGAATATAAAATACCTTGGTGTGACTCTAACTAAGGAAGTGAAAGATCTGTATGATAAGAACTTCAAGTCTCTGAAGAAAGAAATTGAAGATCTCAGAAGATGGAAAGATCTCCCATGCTCATGGATTGGCAGGATTAATATAGTCAAAATGGCTATCCTGCCGAAAGCAATCTACAGATTCAATGCAATCCCCATCAAAATTCCAAATAAATTCTTCACTGAGTTAGAAAGGGCAATTTGCAAATTCATCTGGCATAACAAAAAACCTAGGATAGCAAAAACTCTTCTCAACAATAAAAGAACCTCTGGGGGAATCACCATGCCTGACCTCAAGCTTTACTACAGAGCAATTGTGATAAAACCCCCATGGTACTGGTACAGGGACAGAAAGGTAGATCAATGGAATAGAATTGAAGACCAAGACATGAACCCACACACCTATGATCACTTGATCTTTGACAAGGGAGCTTAAACCATCCAGTGGAATAAAGAAAGCATTTTCAACAAATGGTGCTGGCACAACTGGCAGCTATCATGTAGAAGAATGTGAATTGATCCATTCTTATCTCCTTGTATCTCAAGTCTAAGTGGATCAAGGAACTCCACATAAAACCAGAGACACTGAAATTTATAGAGGAGAAAGTGGGGAAAAGCCTCAAAGATATGGGCACTGGGAAAATTCCTAAACAGAACAGCAATGGCCTGTGCTATAAGAACATGAATCAACAAATGAGACCTCAGAATTGTAAAGCTTCTGTAGGGCAAAAGATAATGTCAATAAGACAAGAAAGTCACCAACAAGTTGGGAAAGAATTTTTACCAATCTTAAATCTGATAGGGGACTACTATCCAATATATACAAAGAGCTCAAGAAGCTGGACTCCAGAAAGTCAAATAACCCCATTATAAATAGGGTACAGAGCTAATCAAAGAATTAGCAACTGAGGAATACCGAAGGGCTGAGAAGCACTTGAAAAAAATGTTCAACATCCTTAATCATCACGGAAATGCAAATCTAAACAACACTGAGATTCCACCTCACACAAGTCAGAATGGCTAAGATCAAAAATTCAGGTAACAGCAGATGCTGGCGAGGATATGGAGAAAGAGGAACACTCCTCCATTGCTGTTGGGATTGCATGCTGGGACAACTATTCTGGAAACTAGTCTGGTGGTTCCTTAGAAAACTGGACACAGTACTACCACTAGATCCAGCAATTCCTCTCCTGGGAATATACCCAGAAGATGTTCCAACTGGTAATAAGGACACATGCTCCATTATGTTCATAATGGCCCTATTTATAATAGCCAGAAGCTGGAAAGAACCCAGATGTTCTTCAACAGAGGAATGGATACAGAACATGTGGTACATTTATACAATGGAGTGCTACTCAGCCATTAAAAACAATGAATTTATGAAATTCTTGGGCAAATGGATGTATCTAGAGGATATCACCCTGAGTGAGGTAACCCAATTACAAAATAAGTCACTTGATATGCACTCACTGATAAGTGGCTATTATCCCAGAAACCTAGAATACCCAAGATACAACTCTCAAAACCCAAATAAATCAAGAAGGAAGACCGACTTGTGGATACTTCATTCCTCCCTAGAATAAGGATTAAAATATCCATGGAAGGAGTTGCAGAGACAAAGTTTGGAGCTATGAGGAAAGATGGACCCTCCAGAGACTGCCCCACCCAGGGTTCCATCCCATAATCAGCCACCAAACACAGATACTATTACATATGCCAGCAAGATTTTGCTGTAGGGACCCTTATATTGCTGTCTCCTCTAAGGCTTTGCCAATGCCTGGCAAATACTGAAGTGGATGCTCACAGTCATCTATAGGATAGAACACAGGGCCTCCAGTATAGGAGCTAGAAAAAGTACCCAAGAGCTGAAGGGGTCTGCAACCCTATAGATGGAACAACAATATTATCTAATCAGTACCCCCAGAACTCATGTCTCTAGCTGCTTATGTAGCAGAAGATGGCCTCTAGGCCATCATTGGGAAGAGAGGCACCTTGGCATTGCAAACTTTATATGCCCCAGTACAGGGGAATACCAGGGACAAGAAGTGGGAGTGAGTGGGTTGGTGAGCAGGGCCGGAGAGAGTATAGGGGACTTTTAGGATAGCATTTAAAATGTAAATGAAGAAAATATGTAATAAAAAATTTAAAAATAAATAAATAAAAATAAACAAATAAGAGATAATAAATCTCCTAAACACTTGGCCATCAAATGGAAGATTAACTCTCACTGCAACAATGACATCACAATACAATAACAGCTACATCATATGTATACCTGATTTACTTCAACTAATAATTCAAAGGATTGTGTTGCTTTTAGTCACCTTTGGTCTTTAAGTTAGTGCCAGAGTATGATGTCTATCATACCACTGAAACATAACTTGTTTCAGAAATCCTTGTCAAAAAATGTCTTTTTACAACATTTAAAGAGAAAAACCAGAAACTTAAGAAGAAAACAACTTCTAAGATCTGAAGTTTTTATTCCAAGTTTTGTGTTGACCATAAAGTATTACATATTTTAAATTCTGTCTTACCAAATGTATTCATGTTAGAATCTTCTATAATCAGAGTACAATAACTTTTGAACATTGACAACAAAGAATGAAATGATAATGTCTTATTTTTAACCAGGTTCAGTTTGTTGTTTCCTAAGAGCAACAATCCATTTTTTTCCACAAATTAAGACCATTACAATGCAGTTAAACATGTTACAATGAAGGTGAGTAAATATGTTTACTGCTTGTATTGAAGTGCAAGTTTCATTTATATTGCCACTTTCTTAATAGTCAAGTAAATGATTATATTGTCAGCTTTTAAGTATCTCATATGAACATAATACAACAATTTTTACTTGAAAAGACAATATAACAGAACATAAATTTAAAAGAAACACCTAATTTCCTTAGTTTGCTAATTGCTAACTAGGGAACTACCTTATTTGCTACTTTCCTGTGACACATTAGCATGCAGATAAAGGAGGATGTGCTGTTGAAAAAAATCATATCTGATACCAAAATTATGATTCTCATTTTCCCTGTTTTGTTCAGTGAAATCAGGATGGAGAAAGAAGAATCAAATAAGAACAAAGGTGTCTTAAGTCTTTGTTCTAAATTAGGACTCTTTCAAGTAAATGATATTTACTTCAGTACATAAATAATATATGTGGAGATATACAATGGAAATATCTGAAAATATAGACAAATGTAGACAGGTTGCCCTGTTCATGAAACTTTACAGAAACAAAAAAAGTAAAGCACAATTCCTCCTGTTTACTAATTCAGCATTACTACAATAAAAATAAACCAGGGCAGGCAACGTGTGGCTTGTGGCTGAAGTGCACCTATTCTTCAATTTTGTAAATAGTGTTGTATTAAAAGACAGTCAAAGCCAGTATGACTTGTACCTGTAATTTTAGTACTCAGGAAGATGATGCAGGAAAATCACTAGATCAAATTCAACCTGGGTTACATAGAGATTTCAGAGCCCTATTGGATTATGTAGTGAGACCCTGGACATTTCTGAGTTCTCCCCCCACGCTAGAAAAACAAATTATTTCTTATCTCCTTGTACTAAGGTCAAGTCTAAGTGGTTGAAGGACCTCCACATAAAACCAGAGACACTGAAACTTATAGAGGAGAAAGTGGGGAAATGCCTCGATGATATGGGCACTGGGGAAAAATTCCTGAACAAAACAGCAAAGGCTTGTGCTGTAAGATCAAGAATTGACAAATGGGACCTCATAAAGTTGCANAAAAAAAAAAAAAAAAAAAAAAAAAAAAAAAAAAAAAAAAAAAAAAAAAAAAAGAAAAACAAATTATTTATACATCATTTATGGTAACTCCTGCACAACACTGGAAGAATATGTGCAACAGTTGGAAAGTAATACTCACAGTATGCCAAGCATGAAAACACATATGAAAACATAAAATAATACCTGTTTAGTTTTTAAGTCTGTATGACTTTCAGTGGCAATAAATAATTAGCTTTACCTAAGAACAGGTGGAATGCATCTAATTAATTTTTGGATATTCTATATATAGGTGAAATATTTATTAACAAGGCTTGGAACCAGAATTGCTTCTGATTTCAAATTTCTTCAGATTTTGGAATATTTACAGATACATTAAAATATTTTTCAAAAGAAAACTAAGTGTAGCAAAAAAGTCACTTATATTTCATATTTACCTAGCCAAAAGGCAATTTGATACAATATTTTTGGTGTTGTAGCATTTTTTTTTGTGGCTATTTTTTTTTCTTTCCTCTCTTTATTAGATATTTTCTTCATTTACATTTCACATGTTATCCAGAAATTTTCCCTTACCCTCCCGCGTCCCCGCCCTGCTCCCCTACCCACCCCCTCCCACGTAATGGCCCTGGCGTTCCCCTGTTCTGGGGCATATAGAGTCTGTAGGTGTTGTAGCATTTTAACTCATTTATCCCATAATATCAGGTGTGAAATATTCCATTTTTGTCATCCCACTTGAGGCTCAAAAAATTTCAGATTTTAGAGCGTTTTGGTTATGAATAATTTGGATTAGTGTATTGGCTAGTTTTTGTTAACTTGACACAAACCTAGACACTAACTAGGACAAAGGGACTTCAACTGAGAAATTGCTACCATTGAATTGGCTTATGGTGCATTTTCTTAATTGCCAATTGATGTGGACAGTCCCAGTTCACAGTGGGTGGTACCATTCCTACATAGGTGGTCCTGAATTGTATATGTAAGTAGCTGGGCAAGCCAGATGGAGCAAGCCAGTTAGCAGCATTCCTCTATGGAGGAGTCTACCTCAGTTCCTGCCTCCAGGATCCTTTCTTGGATGCCAGGGGCAGCCCCTGCATGGGGTTCTTCTTTCTTGTCCTTTCTTCTTGAGGCAGCAGAGGGGGAAGAGTGTAGGCAAAGGGTAAGACTTTGTCTTATGAGAAATTTAGAGCTGCTGTATAATAAAAAAGTTTACTTATCTAAGTTACTATGCTATTGTATCTGACCTGCCTTCTGTGATCCTCTGAGGCCAGAGACTGTAGTCTCAGGCACTTCGCACCTAATCCTAAAACAGAGGGAGATTAAGTAAAGGATTAATTGCTAGATCCTTTTCTCTATTGTCCAGATGCCTCTTGCTTGTCAGGCTAGGGGGAAGTTTGGAGCAATAAACTTCTATTGAACCAAGAGAAGAGAATAACATTGGCAGAACGAAAATTTTTTACATAATTGAATATGCATAATCTCACATAAGTTCATATACAGATTCATATATGCTCATGTATTTATTTATACACCATTCAAACCCAGATAGGCCCAGCTCGCATGCATTTCACAATTACATACTCACACACCCACATCCATACTTACATATGTATATGGAGCAAAAGACCAAGCATTGGTGCAGAAAGAACTCACTCATTCTAGATGAAAAATGAGCTTCAATTTTTCTTGCATAGAGAAAGAAAAAGCTTCTACCTTTTTAATACTAAATGAATTAAACTCACGTTTGGAAAAAAAAAAAAAAAAAAAAGCCTTTTTTTTTTAATAAGACTAACCCTGCCTTGTCCATGCTCCTTCTGCTCTCTGCAGCATCTTATTTTTTCCTCTTTCCATCTGCATTATGAACATTGCTCTCTTAGTATTTTATGTTTCCTATGGTTTCTAAGTTATTCCACTCTGCATTTTTCTTCTAATCTAAAAAGAGTTCTGTCTAAAAACTTCTCCTCAGCTCAGTTCTTCTCACCTCCATTCCTTTCACCCCAGTTCCTCAGTTCTCACTCTTCTCGGTCCTCAGCCCTTAAGCCTCTTTCAGAATACATGATCACATGTTCAAAAGTTCATCAAGCCAGGCAGTGGTGGCGCAGGCCTTCAATCCCAGCACTTGGGAGGCAGAGGCAGGTGAATTTCTGAGTTCGAGGCCAGCCTGGTCTACAAAGTGAGTTCCAGGACAGCCAGGCTATACAGAGAAACCCTGTCTCAAAAAAACAAAACAAAACAAAACAAAACAAAAATCAAAAGTTCACACAGAAAATCAAATCATAAATTTACAACAGAGAATGCTTACATGCATATCCATTAGGAGTAATTATCTAGCTAAACATTCATCACCTGTCTTAGCTCCACAGGTTCACTGAAGGTTTAAAACCATAACTAAGTTATTGTGAAGTTTTGTATAGATAAATTCAGTCAATATTTTATCTTATGTCCTATCACCTATAATAAATCATTAGTCCCCCTTTTATGACCTTTGGTTAATTGTTTTACAACCACTTGGAATGTGTTCTGAGTAGGCGAACATTGCAGTTTTGACTATCAGTAAAGGACCTAATAGCAGTCCCAATATAATAGAGATTAATAATCACAGATATAATTTTAGGAATTTGTATTGGATCATCATTAAAACTTAAGTCATCTATTTGTCTATATAGCATCACTACAAGACAGTACATCTTCGTGGATCTGCAGAGATTTGCTCCAAAGAGGTGTTCTATTACTTAGTGATTGTTATATATGTTTAATAACAACAGGAAAAGCATATTAACAGCAGGAATCTTTCCTAAAATGAATCTCTTATAGCTTTGCTTAATAAAGGAGCACCTGACACAGATTATATAATTTGAAGCAGGCCATTTCAGAATGATCACTTGCTAGTTATTAACTTGTCCCATTATGGCTCCTGACACTTGGTTTTTCTTAATGATGAACCTATAAGCAAAAATAAACCATTTCCTCCTTCAAGTTGCTTTTGGCCAGTGTTTTATCAGAGCAAGAAAAGAATAAATTAAGACAATTAGGAATGCTAAACTTACAATGACATTATATTTTAGGTAGTAATGCTGAAATGAAAAACAAAAGGGCTGTGAGTGTTAAAGGAGGAGCAAGTTACTATCTCACCTAGTTAAAGGCAGTTGCCTCCAAGTCTGGAATCTACTTGGTAGGAAGAAAGAATTAATACCCATAATCCACCCACTCAGAAACTGAGTGTATAGTTTATACCACGACATTTAAAAACCTTTACATTATTTTGTGGTAATAAATTCAAATATTTTTATGTTGACTATATGGCAAATAATATCTTCAAAGTAATTAGGATTAATTCACCCTATTTCTAGGTCTCAGACTCCTCTACTCCAACATTTAAGAAAATAGCATTTTCTTTATGTTTTCCCTTCAGTTCTAAATTTCTGTGATTTTATTATTTAGTTGGTAGTTAATATTTCGTATGTCAAAAATTCTCTCGTGTCTCATACCATTTTGTTTTTAGACAGCTGTATGAACTATTCATTTAAAAATAACATGATGTGAGTCATAAACATGAGTAAACCCTATATAAACTAATAATAACATTTCTGATAGTTAAAATACTTATAATTACATTGACACTTATGAATCATCTGAGAATCCCTCTTAAAATAAGACTATGGCAAACATTATTTTAAAAGTGTAACATGCAATTAAAATTAAAATAAGTATTAAAGTAGTTTATTCAAACAATAAAATTTAATGCATTCTCAAAATCAAATATTTAAAGGGCCAGTGAGAGGGTTCAGTAGTTAAGGACACTTGCCGCAAATCCTGACTACTGCATTTGATGTTGGAGACACACATGGTTGAAGAACATAATCAGCATTGTTTCTGTTCTGCTTTCTAAGTTGTTCTCTGAAAACATATAATCATAGGCAAATGTACTAAATATGCAAGGAATAATGTAAAAAACGATTATTTATTTATATTATATATTTTTTCATTTACATTTCAAATTGTATCATTGTGTGGATATTTGTGTGTGTGTATGTATGTGTGTGTGTGTGTGTGTGTGTGTGTGTGTGTGTGTGTGTGTGTCTGTGTGTGTGTGTGTGTGAGAGAGAGATAGACATACGCATGGACACCCCCAAGGGCCCAAAGATAACATTAGATTCCTTGGAGCTGGAGTTACAATGGTGAATCACCTGACATGTATGCTGGGAACAAAACTTAGTTCTTTTGGACAAGCAAAAAGTGCTAACCTGGAGCCATTTCTTCATATCTCCTCTTCACATCCCCCTTTCACATCATTCTTGAGTGATCTATCTCTCTTTTTTTTCCTGAAAATGTAGCCACAGCCTTCCAAGGAAATCCACTATCCTAAAGTTTAAGAAGAAAAAGTGTTACTCTCACTGCTGAGAATATGAAATAATAAAGAGTTCTGCCAGATGTGAACTCAAAGAGGTACAAAACAAAAAATGACTGACTTGGTGAGTATATCCATGGGTAAAATAGTGGCATAAATATTATAGGGGGAACCAATAACTTTATGACTGGATTTAGGGCCCACTCCAGAAAGATCAAATGCATTCCTGGGACACCATTAATGGGTCAAAGAATATATGACTAGGTAGATCACAGACCAAGGAGAGAACCTCCCACTATTAGTATGCTAAAATAAAATAGTATTAAATTAGTTCCAAATGATTTATCATTGTTTGCATAGATAAGTGTATTTCTCAATTCTCAGCAGAATAGCTTACTTTTACAATATGTGTAGGTTGACACAGTGACTTCCAACTGGTCAATGTGCAGAGAATGAGGGACTGTACTCAGTAGTAAATGGGACATATATGTCATACCTCGTCCTCTAAGCCTCTGGGATCAATGGGTAGGTAGAAAAATTGGAGAAGCCAGAGGTAGTGGATAACTAAAGTGAAACACTTTTCCTGACATGATAGGGCAGTTGCACATATGAATTCACATCAACTGTAATGACAAGAATAACATATTTTAAGGTCAAGTTCAATAAAACCCCAGACAGGATGGGGAAGGATACCATAAACTTCTTCTTATAGCTTATGAGGTATTGGAAATTGATGGTTGTTGGAGGAGGAAGAGTCAGATTTCTAAAGGGATAAACCCTGAGAGGCTCTTGTGCTCCAGTAAATGGATCTAGACTCACATACATTCTGCAGGAAACACTAAGTAAACTCAATGGGTTTAACAAAAAGAACACACAAAATTGAAGGGAATAGTTGTTAGAAACAAATAGTTACTGGAGGTGAAGGATGAGGTGTGGGTGTGACAAAGCACATTATATTATACATGACAATCTTTTTATTTTTCTAATATTTATTTTAATTTAGTTTATGAAATCTATAATTGGGATGAATCTCACTTTTCTAAACATAAGCAAAAATTGTAGTCTTATTTTATTACTACCAAAAATAATGTTAAATAATAGTTATAAAGCATTAGCAGTTTGTGAGATTCATATGGTAGGAGGAAAGAACTAATGGCAGTAAGTTATTTTAAGATCTTTCCATAATATTGTAGCATGCATACAATTCTCGAACATTGGTGTATGTGGGGGAGTAGAGAAAGATGGATGAAAATTTCAAGAAAATTACTCCTTCAAGAAGTAGGGGGCTGATATCCAATATATATAAATAACTCAAGAAGGTGGACACCAGAAAATCAAATATCCCCATTAAAAAGTGGGGCACAGAGTTAAACAAAGAATTCTCAACAAAATTGAAAGGAATACCGAATGGCTGAGAAGCACATGAAAAAATGTTCAACATCTTTAATCATCAGGGAAATGCAAATCAAAACAACCCTGAGATTCCACCTCAAACCAGTAAGAATGGCTAAGGTCAAAAATTCAGGTGACAGCAGATGCTGGCATGGATGTGGAGAAAGGGGAACACTCCTCCATTGTTGGTGGAAATGCAAGCTGGTTCAACCACTCTGGAAATCAGTCTGGCGGTTGCTCAGAAAATTGGACATAGTACTACCGGAAGATCCTGCAATACCTCTCCTGGGCATATATCCAGAAGATGTTCCAGCTGGTAACAAGGACACATGTTCCACCATGTTCATACCAGCCTTATTCATAATAGCCAGAAGCTGGAAAGAGCCCAGATGTCCATGAATAGAAGAATGGATACAGAAAATGTGGTACATTTACACAATGGAGTACTACTCAGCTATTAAAAACAATGAATTCATGAAATTCCTAGGCAAATGGATGAATCTGGAGGGTATCATCCTAAGTGAGGTAACCCAATCACAAAAGAACTCACATAACATGTACTCACTGAGAAGTGGATATTAGCCCAGAAACCTAGACTACCCAAGATACAACTTACTAAACACATGAAACTCAAGAAGAATGAAGATCAAAATGTGGATATTTTAAAAAATTTTTTTTTTCCATTTTTATTAGATATTTTCTTCATTTACATTTCACATGTTCTCCCAAAAATCCCCTAATCCCCCATTCCCCACCCTGCTCCCATACCCATTGTGCAAATGTATCATATTTTCTGTATCCATTCCTCTGCTGTTGAGGGACATCTGGGTTCTTTCCAGCTTCTGGCTATTATAAATAAGGCTGCTATGAACATAGTAGAGCATGTGTTCTTATTACCAGTTGTAACATCTTCTGGGTATATGCCCAGGAGCGGTATTGCAGGATCCTCAGGTAGTACTATGTCCAATTTTTTGAGGAAAGGCCAGACTGACTTCCAGAGTGGTTGTACAAGTTGGCAGTCCCACCAGCAATGGAGTAGTGTTCCTCTTTCTTCAAATCCTCGCCAGCATCTGCTGTCACCTGAATTTCTGATCTTAGCCATTCTGACTGGTGTGAGGTGGAATCTCAAGGTTGTTTTGATTTGCATTTCCCTGATGATTAAGGAAGTTAAACATTTTTTCAGGTGCTTCTCAGCCATCTAGTGTTCCTCACTTGAGAATTCTTTGTTTAGCTCTGTACCCCATTTTTTAATTGGGTTATTTGATTTTCTGCAGTCCAGGTTCTTGAGCTCTTTGTATATATTGGATATTAGGCCCCTATCATATTTAGCATTGGTAAAAAATCCTTTCCTAATCTGTTGGTGGCCTTTTGTATTATTGACAGTGTCTTTTGCCTTACAGAGCTTTGCAATTTTATGAGGTCACATTTGTTGATTCTTGATCTTACAACACAGGCCATTGCTGTTCTGTTTAGGAATTTTTCCCCTGTGCCCATATCTTCAAGGATTTTACCCACTTTCTCCTCTATAAATTTCAGTGTCTCTGGTTTTATGTGGAGTTCTTTGATCTACTTAGATTTGAGCTTTGTATAAGTTGATCAGAATGGATCAATTTGCATTCTTCTACATGATAACTGCCAGTTGTGCCAGCACCATTTTTTGAAAATGTTATCTTTTTTCCACTGGATGGTTTTGGCTCTCTTGTCAATGGTCAAGTGACCATAGATGTGTGGATTCATTTGTGGGTCTTCAGTTCTATTCCATTGATATACATGTCTGTCACTTACCATTACCATTCAGTTTTTATCACAATTGCTCTGTAGTACAGCTTAATGTCAGGCATGGTGATTCCCGCACAGGTTCTTTTATTGTTGAGAAGAGTTTTTGCTATCCAAGTTTTTTATTGTTCTAGATGAATCTGCAAATTACCCTTTCTAACGCAGTGAAAAATTGAGTTGGAATTTTGATGGGGATTGCATTCAATCTGTAGATTACTTTCACAGGATAGCCATTTTGACTATATTAATCCTGCCAATCCATGAACATGGGAAGTCTTTCCATCTTCTGAGATCTTCTTCAATTTCTTTCTTCAGAGACTTGAAATTCTTATCATACAGATCTTTCACTTCCTTAATTAGATGCACACCAAGATATTTTATATTGTTTGTGACTTTGTGAAGGGTGTTGTTTCCCTAATTTCTTTCTCATCCTGTTTATCCTTTGTGTAGTGAAAGGCCAATGATTTGTTTGAGTAAATTTTATTTCGAGATACTGCACTGAAGCTGTTTATCAGGTTTAGGAGTTCTCTGGTCGAATTTTTAGAGTCACTTTTATATACTATCATATCATCTGCAAATAGTGGTATTTTGACTTCTTCCTTTCCAATTTGAATCGCTTTGATCTACTTTTATTGTCGAATTGCTCTGGCTAGGACTTCAAGGACTATATTGAATAGGTAGGGAGAACGTGGGCAGCTTTCTTGAGTTTCTGATTTTAGTGGGATTGCTTCCAGGTTCTCTCCATTTAGTTCAATGTTGGCTACTGGTTTGATGTATATTGCTTTTATTATGTTTAGGTATGGGCCTTGAATTCCTGATCTTTCCAAGACTTTTATCATGAAAGGGTGTTGGATTTTGGCAAATGCTTTCTCAGCATCTAAAGATAATCATGTGGTTTTGTCTTTGAGTTTGTTTATACAGTGAATTATGTTGATGGATTTCCATATATTTAACCATCCCTGCATCCCTTGGATGAAGCCTACTTGGTCATGATGGATGATCATTTTGATGTCTTCTTGGATCTGGTTTGCAAGGATTTTATGGAGTATTTTTGCATCGATATACATGAGAGAATTTGGTCTGAAGTTCTCTTTCTTTGTTGGATCTTTGTGTGATTTAGGTATCAGAGTAATTGTGGTTTCATAGAATGAATTGGGTAGAGTACCTTCTGTTTCTGTTTTGTGGAATAGTTTGAGGAGAGTTGGAATTAGGTCTTCTTTGAAGATCTGATAGAAATCTGTACTAAATCCATCTGGTTCTGGGCTTTTTTTTTGGGGGGGGGGAGACTATTGATGACTGCTTCTATTTCTTTAGAGGACAAGGGACTGCTTAGATCTTTAATCTGATCCTGATTTAACTTTGATACCTGTTATCTGTCTAGGAAGTTGTCCATTTCATCCAGGTTTTCCAGTTTTGTTAAGTATAGCCTTTTGTAGTTGGATCTGATGATGTTTTGGATTTCCTCAGGTTCTGTTATCATGTCTTCTTTTTCATTTCTGATTTTGTCAATTAGAATTCTGTCCCAGTGTCCTCTAGTTAGTCTGGCTAAGGGTTTATCTATCTTGTTGATTTTCTCAAAGAACCAGCTCCTGATTTGGTTGATTCGTTTTGTTCCTTTTGTTTCCACTTGGTTGATTTTAGCACTGAGTTTGATTATTTCCTGCTGTCTACTCCTCTTGGCTGAATTTGCTTCCTTTCTTCTAGAGCTTCTAGTTGTACTGTCAGGATGCTAGTGTATGCTCTCTATAGTTTCTTTTTGGAGGCACTCAGGGCAATGAGTTTTCCTCTTAGGACTGCCTTCATTGTGTCCCATAAGTTTGGGTATATTGTGGCTTCATTTTCATTAAACTCTAAAAAGTGTTTAATTTCTTTCTTTATTTCTTCCTTGACGAAGGAATCATTGAGTAGAGTGTTGTTCAGTTTCCACGTGAATGCTGGCTTTCTATTATTCGTGCTGTTATTGAAGATCAGCCTTAGTCCGTTGTGATCTGATAGGATGCATGGGATAATTTCAATATTTTTGTATCTGTTGAGGCCTATTTTGTGAGTGATTACATGGTCAATTTTGGAGGAGATACCCTGTGGTGCTGAGAAAAAGGTATATCCTTTTATTTTAGGATAAAATGTCCTGTAGATATCTATTAAATCCATTTGCTTCATAATCTCTGTTAGTGTCAATGTGTCTCTGTTTAGTTTATGTTTCCAGGATGTGTCCAGTGGTGAGAGTGGGGTGTTGAAGTCTCCCAGTATTATTGTGTGAGGTGCAATGTTAATTAAACCAACTAAAGTTGGTTTAATTAACGTGGCTGCTCTTGCATTTGGAGCGTAGATATTCAGAATTGAGAGTTCATCTTAGTAGATTTTTAACTTTGATGAGTATGAAGTGCCCCTTCTTGTCTTTTTTGATAACTTATGGTTGAAAGTCAATTTTATTTGATACTAGAATGGCTACCCCACTTTGTTTCTTCAGACCATTTGTTTGGAAATTTGTTTTCCAGCCTTTCATTCTGAGGTAGTGTCTGTCTTCTTCCTGAGTTGGGATTCCTGTCAGCAGCAATATGTTGGGTCCTGTTTATGTAGCCAGTCTATTAGTCTATGTCTTTTAATTGGGGAATTGAGTCCATTGATGTTAAGAGAAATCAAAGAAAAGTATTTGTTGCTTTCTTTCATTTTTGTTGTTAAAGTTGGGATTCTGTTCTTGTCGCTGTCTTCTTTTAGGTGTGTTGAAGGATTACTTTTTTGCTTTTTCTAGGGTGTAATTTCTGTCTTTGTGTTGGTGTTGTCCTGTTATTATCCTTTGAAGGGCTGCATTCCTGGAAAGGTAGTTTGTGAACTTGGTTTTATCATGGAAGTTTCTCCATCTATGGTAATTGAGAGTTTTGCTGGGTATAGCAGCCTGGGCTGGCATTTCTGTTCTCTTAGGGTCTGTATAATATCTGTCCAGGATCTTCTGGCTTTCATAGTCTCTGGTGAGAAGTTTGATGTAATTCTAATAGGCCTGCCTTTATATGTTACTTGACATTTTTTCCCTTACTGCTTTTAATATTCTATCTTTATTTAGTGCATTTGTTGTTCTGATCATTATGTGTCTGGAGGAATTTCTTTTCTGGTCCAGTCTATTTGGAGTTCTGTAGGCTTCCTGTATGTTCATGGGCATCTTTTTCTTTAGGTTTTGGAAGTTTTCTTCTATAATCTTTTTGAAGATATTTGCTGGCCCTTTAATTGAAAATCTTCATTCTCATCTATACCTATTGTCCTTAGGTTTGGTCTTCTCATTGTGTCCTGGTTTTCCTGGATGTTTTGAGTTAGAATCTTTCTGCATTTTGCATTTTCTTTGATTGTTGTGCCCATGTTCTCTATGGAATCTTCTGCACCTGAGATTCTCTCTTTGATCTCTTTTACTCTTTTGCTGATGCTCACATCTATGGTTCCTGATTTCTTTCCTAGGGTTTCTATCTCCAGAGATGTCTCACTTTGGGTTTTCTTTATTGTTTCTTTTTCCCTTTTTAGGTCCTGGATGGTTTTTTTCAATTCCATCACCTGTTTGGTTGTATTTTCCTGTAATTCTTTAAGGGATTTTTGTGTTTCCTCTTTAGGGACTTTGACCTGTTTAGCAGTGTTTTCCTGTGAATCTTTATGGACTTCTACCTCTTTAGCACTGTTCTCCTGTATTTCTTTCAGTGAGTTATTAAAGTATTTCTTAAGGTCCTCTACCAGCATCATGAAATATGATTTTGAATCCGAATCTTGCTTTTCAGGTGTATTGATGTATCCAGGACTGGCTGAAGTGGGAGTGCTGGGTTCTGATGATGGTGAGCAGTCTTGGTTTCTGTTGGTAAGATTCTTATGTTTGCCTTTCGTGATTTGGTAATGCCTGGCTGTAGCCTGTTCCTCCTGTAATTCTGTTAGCCTCTGGGAGTCCAGCTGTTAGTCCTGGGAGTCCAGCTTTCTTCTGTGTCTCAATGGTAAGAGTACTCTTTTCAGGCAAGCTCTCCTCTTGTAGGGAAGGTGCACAGAGGTCTGGATTTCAGATTTGCCTCCTGGTTGAAGATGAAGGCTCGAAATGGGGCCTGCGCCAGAAGATGGGTTTCCTCTGCAGACAGTGTGCTCACCTGCACAGCCTGCTCTGGGGGTCGCAGCCCTCCTGGTTGGTCACCTCTCCTCTGGTGGGGAAGGTGCCTGGATGTCTGCAGCCTGAAATGGGGGTCTGTCCCAGAATCTGAGTGGCTTCTGCCTGTCCCAGAAGCTCTGTTGCTTCTGCACTCTGCTCACTCACACTCCACAGTCTGCAAGCTGATCTGTGCACACTGGTCTCAGAGGGACCTGGGAGACAAGATGGCTCCCTTACCTGCTCTGGGGGTCACAGCCCTCCCAGGCTTCCACCTCTTCTCTGGCGGGGAAGGTGCCTGGATTTCTGCAGACAGAAACAGGGGTCTGTCCCAGAAACTGAGTGGCTTCTGCCTATCCCAGAATCTCTGTGTTTCTGTAGTCCTCTGCTAACCTTCAGCAGTCAGCAAGCTGATCTGCGCACACTCGTCTCACAGGGGACAGATAGACCTTTAAAATATGAAAATAGTAGTCCTTATTAATAGGGTTCTCCAAAAGTTAGAACTCCAATCAAATATTATCTCTAGAATTTATTATTGGCATTTTGTTATATACTATAATTTAAATAGAAACCTTCTCCAAAGGCTCATGTTTAAAGGCTTGATTCCAAGGTGGAACTACTGAATACTGTAGAATCCTTAGGGAGTGGGGCTTAGTTCAGGTCCTGAGGTCACTGAGATCATTAAGTGGATTTGGAGGCCCTGAGTCCTCTTGCTTCTTTTTATCTCTCTTTCTTCATAAAGTGAGCTTTCTTGTACTCATCTTCTTTTACATGATGTACTCAGCACAGGTTTAAAGCACCAAGGATAACAATCCAATGTCACAACTCTCTAAATTGAAAGAAAATAAACCTTTTCCTTTATTTACTGTTTATCTTAGGTGTTTTGGTATATTAATGTAATGCTAAGTAATACATTAGAGATAGTGACATAAGAGAAGGAAAAGAGAAAGCAATGACATAGGTATAATGTGTTTGTCATGACTGTAAACAAAATTCAGTGTCTTAGAAACATATGATCTACCTCACATTAACTGAGAGTTGATTCTTGATGTGTGGTTCTCTTGGACATACTGTCCTGCCCACTACAGAGCCTGAAGTATCTTTTAACAAAGCCTTTGATCAGGTAATAGCTAAAGTTTATAGTAATTTTAAGCACATTTAGGTGAATGAAAATATAGGATACCTGCAACATTAACGGCTTCAAGCCAAAGTTGAGTTAACACAAACACATTATTTCCCTGCTAGGAATGGTTTCATTCATCTCTAATCTCAGTACTTGGCAGGATAAATATGGCAGGAACCACATAAATGTTAATCCAGCCTATGATATATAATGACTTCAAGGCTAGCCTAGAAATAGTGAAAGCAATCAAGAACAAAACCAAACAAAACCAAACCAAACCTATTTTTTAGCAAGAGTTCTGTTCAGGAATCTACAATAGCCTTTCTTTTACAAGTCCATTCAGTATGGAAATAAGGTTTCCTAGGGACAAATGTCATATAGAGGAGTTGGAAGTCATGTACAATCTCACACAGATTATACTAGCACCTATACACTGAATGACAAACATATAACTCTTTAGGAAATTTGTTGTGCATTAAGTTAACCATTGACATCTTTTGTGTACCCTGGCAACTTTCAATATGTACCAATTTCTTATCTTCATACTTAGTGCATGGTAGAAGGTTATTGTTCTATATCGTGGTCTATTGCTTAACACAGTCTGCCAAAACCCACAGAGGGATAGTTTTTTTTTCCATGTGAGTTTTTAAGATGAGACACTTTCTTAACATTATCATTATTGTTTCTGTAAGTTCACTTTTTTAATCAAGAAGAAATTTGAAGAAAATAGGTTTTAGTTTGCCCCTCCCCCCAAAAATCTTCCCAGTCGTGATATTAACATGTTTAACGCAGATAAAACTTTATTCTTTTTGCTGCAAACATGGACCATTTGCAGTATATGTAAACCTATTTTTCTCTACACTTCAAAGATATCTGTTTGAAAATAACATACACTTTGTAAACAGGATGACTAATATTTTATTTAATAAAATGTTGAATTTTATTGGGCATTGTGTCATGAATGGAGAAGAACTAACTATGTCATGTCACAGAATTTCTAACCCTTCACTATTACTTGAAGAGTTTATACATATTACTGAGAGTGAAGACTTATTGAATTGCAAAGATTCTGAAACGAACTATGACAGTACAGCCTATACCAATGAAAACTCTTCCATTATATATTTCATGACTTGATGTCCTAAAAAAAATGGCATTTTTATGGCTCAAGTTTCTCTGTTATCAATTTCAGATGAGGCAAATGAGATATAAAATGATTAAATTTCCCAAGGTCACAAGTTTTCTTATCTGTAAAAAGGTGATAATGTTTCTTTTATTTTGAACTTAAAGGAGATAATATTTATGAATCTGATAAGGTAAGACTAATATGATTGCTTTTCATAAATAACAAACAAACAAACCAGGATTATTTGTCTTTCCTATTTAATTTTTTTTTCTCATCAATCATACTATTTAGGACAAAAGGGAGCTACCAATTCTTCAACAAATACATTGTAGATAGAAGTAATTTTAATTTTCAAAGTCAATAATCTGGGCACATCTGATAGTAGGCTAAATAACATTGTTAATATTATCTTTATCTAAATAACTGTTTCCTCCACCTTGGAATTCTTATTGGAAATAGATTATCTTCTTATACAATATATCCTGATTGTTTTACCTTCCTCTACTCATCCCAGCTTCTCCCTACCTCCCTTCTACTCCATATTCACTGCTATACTCATAAAAGAAAATAACAGCGTTCTAAGAGAGAACAATAAAACATGACAAGCAATATCTAAGATATCCGTATTAGTCATATCAATCCAACAGGAGGAAAAGAGTTCCAATATCAGGCAAAAGAATCAGTGACCTACTTGATTTTTTAGTCAGAAGTCCCATAAAAATACTCATGGCTAATGTGTGTGTGTGTGTGTGTGTGTGTGTGTGTGTGTGTGTGTGTGTGTGTTTACAGCTATAATATATAAGCAGCGGATGTGGGAGCAGACCCATGTAGACACATCTAGGCTTGCTTCAGTCTTTGTGGACTTATACGCATCTTGCTTAATTGATTCAAAGGGGTGTTCTCCATCCCTTCTGGTTCTTACAATCTTTCCAGCTACTCTTCCTCAAGCTCATACTAAGATATAGAGATGCTCTTCAAAAAATAATAGTTGAGTCCCATTTCCAAGTGGACACCAACTCATCCCCATTAGCTTTGACCTACAATCGGTCCTGCTTGAAAAATATGCTAGGAAATGGTGGCACAAAACTCATAGGAGTAGCCAACCAATGTCTAATTTGACTTAAAACCTACTCCATGAGAAAGATCCCATACATGCAATTCTTTGAGTAACTGAGATAGCTCAGAGACCTAGGATAAGGACAAAAATAGTGGTCCAAAAATTCGCAAGATAACCTCTAATGATAGTCTGCTATACTCATAGATCAGTTCCTTATCTAGACATCATCAAAATGCTCCTCTCAGGGCCAATTAGCTATTTTTAAAAATTGTTCCTTTCATTTATGATTCATTTTTTCTATCTTTAAATACATCCTGATATTTTAGTGTACTTGTAATCTTTAGTTTAGTTTGGTACAAGAGTGATTCGTTCTTATCCTTGATATCTTAAAGAACTCTCTAGCTACCTATAAAATAAATTAAGCTCACAAAGAACTTTTTTTTTTATTACTAGTTTGCATATTCTTGTATCTGAAAGTTTTGTATTCGGTTTTATTATATTTAGGTCTCAGTATTAAATATCTTCTGGTTCATTAACAAAATAAATAAAACATGTCAGAGATCAAGGAGTCAGAAAGCATATTTAATTATGAGATTTCATCTCTTGGATTGCACTATTTAAGATCTTATTTGTATGCTTGTGAAACAATAAGAAGCTCTCTAGTGTTTTCTTAAAGAGTGTTAACCTCTTTATAAGTTTTCAAGACTCATAATGTAATCTAACTGTAATTACCTCCCCAAAGTTTCAACCTTCAAAAATCATCACATGAAAGTGGCAATAAATATTAGGGTGGAGCAGAAGCATACAGTTGACAGCGTTCTTATACAATATTTGTTCTGTACTCAGTTTACAAACTTTATCTTGTCATTTCAATTTCAAAAGCACAACTTACAGACCTTGATAGCACCTAGTTTAAGATGAATACCCCTGATGTAACAGTCACCTACATCTCAGGTGCTCAGGGTTTTTTTGGTTTGTTTGTTTGTTTGTTTGTTGTTTTTGTTTTTTTTATAACAAAACCACTAAATAGGATTCTCAAAGCTGTTTCTTGATGGTGTGTGTGTGTGTGTGTGTGTGTGTGTGTGTGTGTGTGTTTAGAAGATCCATTCTTTGTTTTAGAGTGCACAATTTATTTCAGAATTCAAAAGTTCTATTATGACACTCTGCTGGGGCTCACCAGAGAATTCACTTAGAATTATCTACAATGGATACCACTAGAAACATAAGATCCAAGTTATACATCTAATGACTCATTTTGCTAAAGCACTCCCCAAATGGTCACAACTCAAAAGAGACGCACAAACCATACAATGGAAGTAATGTCCGTGGCATACCTTAGGTACAGAAACAACAAACAACACATGACTCTTTTGTCCTTCATACCTACACATTTACTTATAAGTAGTCCATTTTTATTGTCTTTAATGCAATCAACATACTGTTGCCTAACTTAAAGAAATATTAAAAATCACCACAAAATAAATACTAGTCAGACAGGCTATAATTGGGAACAAGTGTGAGTATTTTAGGGAGATATCTCAGTAGTAGTTAAGAGCACTGGTTGCTCTTGCAGAGGACCAGGGTTCAGCTGCCAGACCCAACATGGTGGCTCATGACCATCTATAACTAGTCTTAGGGAATGGGATCTAGCTTCCTTTTCTGCCCTGTATGGGTACAAAGTACAAAGGAGGAACCTACATACGCAGGAAAATTACTAATACATGTAAATGAAATAAATAATCTAAAAATTCAAAATAGGTAAAAATGAGGGAGAAATGATATATTTGAAAATCAGTCTTTATTTTATGGCTATCTTATCATGACAAACTCTTTAATCTTGCCGAATTTTAGGACAGCCTTTAAAAAATACAAGTAGTAAAATGGGCTACACAGAATTATAAGGTTTTGTACTAGGTAAATATACAAAAATCACATAATATGACATTAAATATTATGTATTTAATATTTGATCCAGCAGTTTTAAATTTCAATTCTTCCCCTCCCCCACATCTAGCCTCATTAGAACATGGTTGTGAGTAATTCCCATTTAGTAAAATTTCTGTGACATTCTCCTTTAAGTTCATAAATAAGATATAACACTCAATAGAGAGAGAAAAACAAATACATACAATGATCAATTTTAAAAGTGGAAGAGAATCAACAATGAAAAGTTATTATTTCAGCATTTTCGAAACGCAAACCTAAGAGTTGTTAAATGAATGTAAATAAATATAAATGCTGCCAGACTTACATCTTTTCTTTTTAACTAGTAAAGATATTTTTACAAGAATACAAAAAAAAAAAAAAAAAAAAAAAAAAAAAAAAAAAAAAAAAAAAAAAAAAAAAAAAAAAAAAAAAAAAAAAAAAAAAAAAAAAAAAACCCAACAACAAGTTGTGTTCTTTGTTCTTTGTTCTTTTAAGGTAGATTCTGTACCCAGATGCTCTTAGTGAATCTTAACTATTCTGGGTGAGTTATATAAATAAAACACATGTTTGGATGATTGTGAGCTATACAAATGGTAATTTTTGTATGGTTCACCTTGATATCTTTGCAATTGTTGAAAAAAATTATCTTGTTCCAAATCTACTCTCTACTATTTTCCATTGTATATTGACTATTTTAAAAGTATGGATTTAAAAGTATACACTATGATTGACCTATGAAATCCACAGCTGAAAAAACAGGTAATTATAATGTTATAGTCCTGTGAATGTTCAGACCGCAGATACGTCAATAGCAGAATGTACTCTTAAAATAAACTTCCAAAATTCCCCTTGGACAATTTTATATTTCTTCAAACCACCCATTACTGCAACATTATTTTAAAAATATGCATTTTAAAGCCTGGCAGTGGTGGTGCACCAATTTAATCTTAGCATTGGGAGGCAGAGGCAGGTGGATTTCTGAGTTCGAGGCCAGCCTGGTCTACAATGTGAGTTCCATGGCAGCCAGGGCTATACAGAGAAACCCAGTCTCGGAAAAAAAAAATGCATTTTAACAGAATGACGGGATTCAGTTAAAACAATATAACTAAGTTGTTGCAGTAAATCTCCAACCCAAATATGCCCTGTCGATGAAAGCACAACTAAGTGAGGTAAACCAATCACAGAAGAAGTCACTAGATATGCACTCACTGATAAGCGGATATTGGCACAGAATCTTAGAATACCCAAGATATAGTTTGCAAAACACAAGAAAATCAAGAAGAAGGAAGACCAGCGTGTGGATACTTCATTCCTCCTTTGAATAGGGAACAAAATACCCATGAAAAGAGTTACAAAGACAAAGTTTGGAGCTAAGACAAAAGGATGGACTATCCAGAGACTACCCCATCCGGGGATCCATCCCATAATCAGTCACCAAACCCAGACACTATTGCATAGGACAGCAAGAGTTTGCTGAAGGGACCCTGATATAACTGTCTCGTATGAGGCTATGCCAGTGCCTGGCAAATACAGAAGTGGATGCTCACAGTCATCTTTATGATGGAACACAGGGCCCACAATGGAGAAGCTAGAGAAAGTACCCCGGGAGCTGAAGGGGTCTGCAACCCTATAAGAGGAATAACAATATTAACTAACAAGAACCCCAGAGCTCTTTTCTCGAGCTGCATATGTAGCAGAAGATGGCCTAGTTGGCCATCATTGGGAAGAGATGTCCCTTGGTATTGCAAACTTTATATGCCCCAATACAGGGGAATGCCAGGGCCAAGACTGGGAGTGGTTGGGTAGGGGAGCAGGATGGGGGCAGGGTATAGGGATCTTTCGAGATAGCATTTGAAATGTAAATTAAGAAACTACATAATAAAATAAGATAATAAAACTCAATTAATTTGAATACAAGCTGTGTGCCTAGATTGGGCAGACATACCACTACATTACCATCTTCCCCATCTATGAGACCCCTTATAACTTGTGGTTTCTCCAGGCCATGTGCTTCTGCTCCACTTTCCTTACAACTCCTCCTCTGTCCTCTCTCTCTCCCATCTCACCTTCTGTCTACCAACTTCCAGCTGCACCTTCCCTTCCTCTGCCCAATCACCACCTCTAGGGTTATTTTACAAATTAAGGTGGGAAGAAGGTTTACATAAAATCACCTGAGTGCTAACTCATTCCTTATTTGGCAACCCCTCACAGGACAAGGGAATTAGCATCAAATTACAAATTGCCCCAGAGCTATCTGCAACACTAAGTGGCAGTTTTAAAAAAATTGAGAATATTTACAATAAGAAATATAATTCATTTTACCTGTACATAATGGGTCATAACTTCTATCTATTCTTTTTTATAGTCTCCATTCCTATACTTATTGTTCAGAAATGATTGATTCTTTATGGTATTTGTTTCTTCTTTCTTTTGTTCTTTCTCTTCTTCTCCTTCTTCTTCTTCTTTTTCTCCTTTTTCTCCTCCTCCTTCTCCTCCTTCTCCTCCTTCTCCTCCTTCTCCTCTTCCTCCTCCTCCTTCTTTTCCTTCTCCTCCTCCTTCTCCTCCTCCTCCTTCTTCTTTTCCTCCTCCTCCTTCTCCTTCTCCTCCTCCTACTCCTCCTCCTTCTCTTCTCCTCCTCCTTTTCCTTCTCCTTCTTCTTCACAAAGATATATATGCAAAATCTACTCTCCTGCAAAAAAATGCCTATCAAGAATCAAACTACTTCTCACCACCTCTACCTTCAATCCCACTTAAGATGCATTCCTGAATCCCTGTCTCTAAACAGAATTATTTGGTTCTCTTGCACACTTGGATGGATGATCAGCAAGAAAGTCTCCTATTTATTCAGAAAACATGTGAGACAATGAGACAAGCTTTTCAAGGGTCCATATTTGTGCTAGGCAAAGACAGTCCTCAAGAGTTCGTGGTTACGTAGCTCACTAAATGAAAAACATGTTACATATTTTTGTTTTTGTTTGTTCTCAGAATAATCAAAGGGGTGAAGCATGTGCCTCTTGAGGACAATTCATCTATTGACAATGGTACCATCACAATGAGAAGGACTAAAGACATTTTTCAATTAGGATTTGATAGATTTTACTTGTTGATGTACCTCAAGGAGAACAGGACACATAGTTGCCTTGTCAACAGAGAGCAGTTGATTAGAAACTCATTTCCTGTATATCGATAATCCCTTCTTTCTACTTTCAACTGAGATAAAATAATAACTTGTGTGATGTATCTATCACCATTACTACTGTTTTGACTAAGATATATGTCTGATTTTTTTCTTTTTAGAAAGTTTGTTTAGATCCATGTCTGACTTTCTTTTCTTTTTCATTTTATAAGTAAGTTTACCACATTTTATAAGTCGTGGAAAAGATAAAACTGAATTTCTTTCATCCAATCTGATACCAGTGTCATTCATTATTAATTAACAATTGAGCTATAAGCCGGGTGTGGTGGCGCATGCCTTTAATCCCAGCACTCGGGAGGCAGAGGCAGGTGAATTTCTGTGTTCAAGGCCAGCCTGGTCTACAGAGTGAGATCCAGGACAGCCAGGGCTATACAGAGAAACCCTGTCTCGACAAACAACAACAACAAAAAAAAATTGAGCTATAATTTGGATGACTATAATTTAATCAGTTAAGATTTGGTAATTTTAATATAAACCATCAACACCTAATAGAACAATCTTCTCAAGCCCATGAGAAACTCTAGTTACCCACCTTCCTCAGCTCCTGGTAATAGTGTCTCTACTTTTTTTTTGTTTGTTTGTTTTTTCGAGACAGGGTTTCTCTGTATAGCCCTGGCTGTCCTGGAACTCACTTGGTAGACCAGGCTGGCCTCGAACTCAGAAATCCGCCTGCCTCTGCCTCCCGAGTGCTGGGATTAAAGGCGTGCGCCACCACACCCGGCCTGTGTCTCTACTTTTTATGTCTGCATATTTGTCTATTCCATGGGGTTGTTTGTGATTGAGCTAGTTCACTTAGCATAAGGTTTTAGTGTCTATTTGCATTTTATTGCTTTTATTTGACTAGACCACATTGTGTTTTTCCATTAATTAGTTGACAGACATGTGGATTCTGTTATTCATTCTGTTCTGTGTTTATTTTGTGGAGAGAAAGTCTGACTTCACACTGCCACTCTGGCATTAGGAAAATGTGTTAACATTTATGAGACAAAATAAACTTCTCTTCTCAATGATACTGTTGATCCCACTATCATAGAGCTATTCTGCCATCCTTTCAGCACAGAAGTGTACTGTACCTCCTGAAAGCATGAACCAAACCTCCACATTTTAAGTTCTATCTGTTAAGTGTCTTGGTTCCAGCAGTTAGAAAAGCAAAAAATATTATGTCACATACCTTCTTTTTCATGATCAATGTCACTAACAGTTCCAAAAGTTAGCAGTCCATTGCTAACTTTCATAAACTATGTGAAATTTTGCACTTTTGTTTTGTGTAAAATGCACCTGGTAAACTGAAGCTCATAATCATTAGGAAGTGAAGTAATATACAAAAAAGTGTCACATCACAGATAACATAGTAGCCAATCACAGAATAAAAATACCAGCTCCCAGGACAAAGCAGATTGAAAATAATACTTGCCTTCTCTGTTTACTTTTGTTTCTTCTTAACACATAGGTCATATTTCTACCTCCCTTATTTTTTAGTAGTTCAGATTGACCTTGGGGACTCTTTCCTGTTAAACAAATACTCTTCTATTTAGCTATAACTCAAGGCCATCTTGATCAAGGAAAGGAAATCTTTTCCTGCTGAGTCCTTGAATCATTCTTCAATTCTGTCCCTGTAGGCATTATCTACATTGCATTGCTACAAGAGATACACATATGTGCTATGTACCTTTACCCAACTGAGAGAGACAACTAATTTGTTATCATATTCTACCTTATTTGATACCTATGAACAGTTGTTGCATAAGGTTTTATTCCTTTTCGGTTATATTTAGCTAACCATATATTATAGAATAGTTTATGAACATATTATTTTTAAACAGCAGTATTAAAATAAATAACTTTATACCTTGTTTCATGTGATTTATTGAAATAAATTTCCAGAGTTTAAATTTCTGAATCAAAAAAATTTACATATTTTCCTCTGCTTTTACTAGCTATTTTCTTTATTTCTTTATTTACATTTCAAATGTTATCCCCTTTCCTGGTTTCCCCTCAAAATTCCCCCTATTCCCTTCCCCCCTTCCCCTGTTCACCAACCCACCCACTCCACTTCTGGCCCTGGCCTTCCCATACACATGGGCAAAGAGTCTTCACAGTACCAAGGGTCTCTCCTCCCACTGATGACAGACAAAGACAAGGTCATCCTCTGCTACATATGCAGCTGGAGCCATGAGTCCCACCTTGTGTACTCTTTGGTTGGTGGTTTAGTTCCTGGAAGCTCTGGGGGTACTCGTTAGTTCATATTGTTGTTCCACCAATAAGGTTGCATATCCCTTCCGCTCCTTGGGTGCTTTCTCTAAATCTTCCATTGGAGACCCTGTGCTCATTACAATGGTTGGCTGTGAGCATCCACCTCTTTATTTTTCAGGCACTGGAAGAGCCTTTCAGGAGACAGCTATAACACGCTTCTGTCAGCAAGCACTTGTTGGCATTGACAATAGTTTCTGGGTTTGGTGACTATATATGGAGTCCTCAGGTGGAGCAGTCTCTGGATGGTCATAACCTTCAGTCTCTGCTCCACACTTAATCTCTGTAACTCCTTCCATGGTTATTTTATTCCCCCTTTTAAGAAGGAGAGAAGTATCCATACTTTCTTCTTCCTTCTTCTTGAGTTTCATATAGTTTGTGAATTGTATCTTGGGTATTCCAAGCTTGTGAGCTAATATCCACTTATCAGTAAGTGCATACCATTTGTGTTCTCTTGTAATTGGTTTATCTCACTCAGGATGATATTTTCAAGTTCCATCCATTTGCCTATGTATTTCATAAATTCATTGTTTTTAATAACTGAGGAGCACTCCATTGTTTAAATGTAACACATTTTCTATATCCATTCCTCTGCTGAGGGACATCTGGGTTGTTTCCAGCTTCTGACTATTATAAATAAGGCTGTTATGAACATAGTGGAGCATCATTATATGTTGGAACATCTTTTGAGTATATACCCAGGAGAGGTATTGCTGGGTCCTAAGGTAGTACTATGTCCAATTTTCTGAGGAATCTCCGAAATGATTTCCAGAGTGGTTGTACCAGCTTGTAATCCCACCAGCAATGGAAGAATGTTCCTCTTTCTCCACATCCTCACCAGTATCTACTGTCACCTGAGTTTTTGAACTTAGCCATTCTCACTGGTGTGAGGTGGTATCTCAGGGTTGTTTTGATTTGCATTTCTCTGATGACTAAGGATGTTAAACATTTCTTTAGGTGCTTCTCAGCCATTCAGTATTCCTCAGTTGGAATTCTTTGTTTAGCTCTATACCCCATTTTTTTCCTCTTTATTAGATATTTTCTTCATTTACATTTCACATGTTATCCAGAAATTTTCCCTTACCCTCCCGCGTCCCCGCCCTGCTCCCCTACCCACCCCCTCCCACGTAATGGCCCTGGCATTCCCCTGTTCTAGGGCATATAGAGTCTGTATGACCAAGGGGCCTCTCCTCCCAATGATGGCCAACTAGGCCATCTTCTTCCATATATGCAGCTAGAGACAGGAGCGCAGGGGGAACTAGATAGTTCATGTTATTCTTCCACCTAGAGGGTTGAAGACCCCTTCCGCTCCTTGGGTACTTTCTCTAGCTCCTACCTTGGGAGTCCTGTGTTCCAACTAATAGCTGACTGTGAGCATCCACTTCTGTGTTTACCAGGCACTGGTATAGCCTCCCACAAGACAGCTATATCAGGTCCCTTTCAGCATTATCTTGCTGGCATATGCTATAGTGTTTATTTTGGTGGCTGATTATGGGAGGGATCCCTGGCAGCCGCCTTCACTGGTTGGTCCATCCTTTTGATTCAGCTTCAACATCCTTAATCATTAGGGAAATGCAAATCAAAACAACCCATTTTTAATAGGGTTATTTGTCTCTCCGGAGTCTAACTTCTTGAGTTCTTTGTATATGTTGGATATTAGCTCTCTATTGGATATAAGACTGGTAACGATCTTTTCTCAATCTCTTGTTTGCTCTTTTTTCCCATTGACAGTGTCCTTTGCCTTACAGAAGCATTGCAATTTTATGAGGTCCCATTTGTCAATTCTTGATCTTATATCATAAGCTATTAGTGATTTGTTCATGAAGTTTTCTCCTGTGCCCATGTCCTCCTCGAGGCTCTTCCCCACCTTCTTTTCTATTTTTTTCAGTTTATCTGGTTTTATGTGGAGAGCCTTGATCTACTTGTATTTGAGTTTTGTACAAGGAGATAATAATGTATCGATTTGCATTCTGCTACATGCCAATTGCCAGTTGAGCCAGCACCATTTGTTGAAAATGCTGTCTTTTTTCCACTGGATGGTTATAGCTCCTTTGTCAAAGATTAAGTGACCATTTCAAATCTTTTATTGTACACAATTAAATTGTCATTTCTCCTACTAGTAACAAATTTTAGATATTTACTGTGAATATGTACATGACTATAAAATGACTACAAGTGAACTTAGATAAAATAATTTGAAAAGCTAAGATTCTATGTATGGTATATTCTTTGTCAGAATTTAATGAAGCATCTTTAAGTGTCAGATATGGATGAATTTCATACTACCCCATTTCGACAATGACTGATTTATATTTTTGATATAACCCCCTTTTTGTACTCATAAAGAGATTTTCTGTATTAACTAGCTATTAACTAGTTCTGGAATTTGGATTTGTATGTACCATTCATTCTAGATTGTTAAAAAAATGTGTAACTTTTAATTAGTTAAAATTTTCCTCCTCACTTGCCTAATTACTGTGGCATCTAATTTGTGCATCATATATGTCAGATATTTAGACTCACAAACATGATTTGACTTAATTTTTCAAAGGGAATGGAAGCCACAAAATGGTGTGTTAGTAAGAATATGAATACTTGCTAAGTATTCACTTAATAAAGGATGGAGGTAAAGATCTAACCCTAGCCAGGCATGGTGACATATGCCTATAATCCCAGCATTCAGAATTCATAGTCAGACAGATCTCTATAAGTTACAGTCCACCCTCGTCTACATATGGAGACTGTATAAACAAATAAATGATTATTATCTAACTTATACTCTGTATTATATATACTTTATATATTTCAATTCATTCTACATTGAGAAGGTGCTGTGCCAATAAAAACTTTAGTTTAGAATGCTAACAAAAGGAATATATGAAAATATATTTTAGGTTATAGATATAATTTTCATCTAAGCTGCTAATGGCCTTATAGGCATACATTGACAAATTAAAAAATATTAAAGTAATGCAGGTTATTAATCTATGTCAATTATACTTTGTTATAACTAAAATAAAAAAGAATATCTTGTTAAAGATAGCACACAGAGAAAATTGTATTCCCATGTTCTCATCTCTGAAAAAAAAATTCTTCCAACCAAGTCATCCAAAGGCAAGTCAAGAATGGAAAAAGCAGTCTAGCTGGAGTGAAAAGAGGTTATCACATTGTAAGGAAGATATATGTGGAGTTTGTTTTACTTTATGATGTCAATGTCTC
This sequence comes from Mus minutoides, assembly GCA_902729485.2. Lineage (NCBI taxonomy): Eukaryota > Metazoa > Chordata > Mammalia > Rodentia > Muridae > Mus > Mus minutoides. The sequence continues at coordinate 981 of LR754389.1, read as the reverse complement.
CAATTTACGATTCTTGAAATTGGATATACTGACAATATTTATATGATTGTATCCTACAGCTACAAATTACTTTCACAGTTAGAAGATAGCTACTGCCCAACAGTGATTGCATGGATGATCAATGTTTACAGAATAAATAGTGCAAACTCAAAACCAGTAAATGGTAACATCTGTTATGGCTCAGACCAACAATGCCTTATTCTACCTTCACAGCACAAATGGACAGTTGTACCCAATACATATTCTTCATAATAATTTCTTAGATCAATCACTAATCCTAAAAATGAATCCTAGCTGTTTTACTATTAGGTTTATATTTAAAAATTAGTATAGTATTAGATATGACACAATATATCATCAAGATTAATAAACAAAGTATAGGATTATTTAAAACTTTGAATTACTTTTGCTCTCCTTTTGCACCAATATCATTTTAGTTATATTAGAAATGAATATTCTTTCCAATTGCATCCATCAGCATGCCACAGGATTTTATCAAGAAGAGTTTTATTGACTATTTTTATTAATAATTATTATTTATTAAATAAATAAGACCAGAAAGCTGTGGTTTGTGCTTATAATTTTCCCATTATATCATGTCAAAGGTGTCATTTTATTTTATTAAGTTATTTATAAATTTATTGGAGATTATTAAAATTTTAGATTCTATAAATGTGTTAAATACATCAAGTATATTATGAAATATGCCATCATCATTTCAAAAATATAAAAAATATTTTTACTACTTTACATAAAGATTATTGCTTTAAAAGTAAAGTGCTGCCCGCCGCCGGACCGCCATCACCCCTCTCTGAACGCAGGGGATAGGGCCGCCAGCCAGCGCACCTCCAAACCCCAGGACATTAGGCACACTTCGGGGTTAAAGGTGAGTGGAGCGCACCAGGGGCCTTGAAATCGCAGAGGGGCCAGTGGCCAGCTGCAGCAGCGGCTGGCACAGAGGACCTCAGTCCAACCAGAGGC
>LR754393.1:28852-61351 GCA_902729485.2 Mus minutoides | reverse complement strand
GAAGAAGAGGAAGAGGAAAAGGAAGAGGAAGAGGAAGAAGAGGAGTTGGAGAAGAAGAGGAGGAGGAGAAGGAGGAGGAGGGGGGAGGAGGAGGGGGGAGGAGGGGGGGAGGAGATGGAGATTAGATGTTCATGTGATATGGCCATAAGTGAAGGAAAACTGCAGTAGAGAATAGTGTCCATGGAAATATTGTTTTTCTAGGATGTTTTCATCAATGAAAGAGTCTTTAATGAGACACAGCTTTATCATTCTCCAAATCTCTTTCAAAGTTTTATTTAAATTATAAGCAGATTTTCAAAGATCATTAATATTAGATTAAAACTTATCTTGTATGGTAATTTATTTCACTAGAATCATAAACTACAGGGACCAAACATTTCAATTTCTCTCTAGTGTCTATAAATGCTATTCCAAAATTGACATTTAGTCTGTTGGGACAGTCAATAAAGAATATCTGAAAGGCTTATTAGATCCCAAAAATTCTGTCAATCATAATACAAATATTATCAGAAAGACTACCAACCAAAGAGCATGCATGGGCTGGACCTACACATTTGGAGTAGATGTGAAACATGAACTTCATGTGGGTCCCCTAACAATTGCAATACAGGCTATCTCTGACTCTGTTGCCTGCCACTGGATATCCTTACCCTAACTGGACTGTATGGTTGGGACTCAGGAGGAGAGGATGCAATTAGTCCTGATAAGACTGGATATCCCATAGGGGTACACAAGGGGGACTTCTCTGAGAAGACAGGAGAGGGTAATAGGGTAAGGGACTTGAAAGGGTAGGATAGGGAGGAGAGGAAGGATGGGGGTGTGTGATTGATATATAAAGTGAATAAACAATTACATGAAAAATAATATGTGATTTGCTTATACTAGATATATTTTCTATTGAAAAATTTTAAAAATAACTAACAAATAATAACAGTTAACAAAATATCCGAGGACATATTAAGCATTAAAAATATAAATGAATATTTGCATAGAAAATAACACTTTTACTTTAATTTTTATTATCTGTCTGTATAATGTTTATGTGCATGTTTATGTGTGTGTGTGTGTGTGTGTGTGTGTGTGTGTGTGTGTGTGTGATATGTTTGTCCTTAGGTTATATGCCAAATTGTGCCCATAAATTCTGGAGATTGAATTCAGGCATCAGTCATGAGAGGCAATACTTTCAACCTATGAGCCATCCAACCACATGCAAAGCATTTCTTCTTTATATTCATAAGATTTTCTCATCCAGATTTTCTGTGACTTTCATATTTACAACTGAAATCTCTTCCACAAAATCTTCATCTTCTTTCCTGGCTATATTTTCTCCATATTAATCTCTTCCCTATATTTAAACGAACCACCATGCAATATATTCACTATATGTCATACTGATTAAAACAATGGTATATGAATAGTTCCTTATTCCATATTAACAAAGGAACTATACCATAATTGGTAATATTGGAGGCAGATTGGAAAAATATGATCAAAATATATTGTACAAAACTTAGATTTGAACGAAAATTCAAAATATTCTATTTTAAATGACAGACTATTATATTCTTCTGTGATTTAAAAATCCTTGGGGAAGGTAAATAAATGTATTGCCTTAATCTATTGCCACAGACCCTCTTGGCCCCTCGCCTGCATTCCTCAAGTTCTCTGGAGCAAGTGGGAAAGGATGCGGCAAAAGTGGGTGACAAACAGAGACCACAGGAAAAGGTGGGTAGAATCTGAATGTAATTTGTCAAATCGGGCATCAGACTTTTTTTNAAAAGATTACAGTACCAAGGGGCCTCTCCTCCCAATGATGGCCGACTAGGCCATCTTCTGCTACATATGGAGCTAGAGACACGAGTTCTGGGGTTTCTGGTTAGTTCATATTGTTGTTCCTCTTCTAGGGTTGCAGACTCCTTCAGCTCCTGGGGTTCTATCTCTAGCTTTTCCAATGTGGGCCCCATGCTCCATCTTATGGATGACTGTGAGCATCCATTTCTGTGGGAGACAGCTATATCAGGGTCCCTTCAGTAAACACTTGCTGTCCTATGCAATAGTGTCTGAGTTTAGTGACTGATTATGGGATGGATCCCCCCTGGTGGAGTAGTCTCTGTATGGTCCATCCTTTCTTCTTAGCTCTAAATTTTGTCTCTGTAACTCCTTTCATGGGTATTTTGTTTCCTGTTCAAAGGAGGAATGAAGTATCCACGCGCTGGTCTTCCTTCTTGATTTTCTTGTGTTTTGCAAATTGTATCTTGGGTATTCTAAGTTTCTGGGCTAATATCCATTTATCAGTGAGCGCATATCCAATGACTTCTTTTGTGATTGGGTTAGCTCACTAAGGATTATGTCCTCCAGATTCATCCATTTGCCCAAGAATTTCATAAATTCATTTTTTTAATAGCAGAATAGTACTCCATTGTGTAAATGTACCACATTTTCTGTATCCATTCCTCTGTTGAGGGACATCTGGGTTCTTTCCAGCTACTGGCTATTATAAATAAGGCTGCTATGAACATAGTGGAGCATGTGTCCTTTTTACCAGTTGGAACATCTTCTGGGTATAGGAGCATCAGACTTTTATACATAGGAAAGTTAGGTGACACACTGGCAGGATACAATGTAGTTACTAGAGGTTACTAGATTCTTTACACAAAACAGAGGAATGCAGACACAGAAAGGACTGGCAGGAGCCAACTGGGATATGATTCAATGTTAAACAACTGGGATCAAAACCAGCCTCACCTAAGGTCCACTTAATCTTAGAAGCCATAGCTCCTATTGTAGACTATTGTATAGTCCACCTTCCCCTTAGACAATTGTAAATACTTGTATCTGGATGTAAGTCAGTATCTAGTCTGGTTCCTCCTCAAAGAGCAAACTTCCTTATTCCTAGGTAGTGGTGGATTCCTATGTAGGGCAATGACTTAGCTATTTACACCCAAGGTTAGATCAAGGACTGCCTAGAATATAACCTAGCTATATGTCAAAATTTCAATCTTTAGAAGCAGTTATAATGAAGCAATACTAAGGGAAAGCACACAGATCTGTTTACCAACTAAAGCAGGGACATTAGAGCATTCTTTATACAGGATGCAGATCTCTACTGGAGTGGATGCAGCAATCTATAAGACCTAACAAGATTTTTTATATCTTTTCACATGTAAATGTAATTTTTTTCCACCTGATGTAATTGTGGTCTCAGAGGTTTACTGCTGAATAAGCTCAACTTTTGTGTTCTTTCTGAGCTCTGGATGGCTGATTGAACTCACCTCTTCTGGCACAAACTCTAAACTGACTGACTCAATCTCATTTTCTCAATTAATTGCACTGCTTGGCCTGGAACTAAGTCTGGCAATCTGTTCTGATCTTCTGGCTCTGTCTAATTCTCTGACTTATTCTTTCTTCACCTGTGTCTACCTTATTTTCTCTGCACAACTTTAAAAACTGACTCTTATTTTCTCTGCACAACTTTAAAAACTGATAAGTTTTTTATCTTAGCCATTTTAAGTGGTGTGAGGTAGAATAACAGGGTTGTTTTAATTTGCATTTCCCTGGTGACTAAGGATTCTGAACATTCCTTTAGGTGCTTCTCAGCCAATGCACCATCCAACTACATGAAAATACATTTGGTATTTCTCAGTTAACAGTTCTTTGTTTAGCTAAGTGCCCCATTTTTTAATAGGGTTATATGGATCTCTGGAGACTAACTTCTAGAGTTCATTTTATATATTGGATATTAGCCCTCTATTGGATGTAGAGTTGGTAAACATATTTTACAAATTTGTTGGTGGCCATTTTGTCCTATTGACAGTGTCTTTTGACTTACAGAAGCTTTGTAAATGTATGAGGTCCCATAAGTCAATTCTTCATCTTAGAGCATAAACTATTGGATTTCTTTTCAGGAAATTTCCCCCTGTGCCCATGTGCTCAAGGCTCTTCCCCACTTTCTTTAGTTTCTGTGTATCTGGTTTTAGGTAGAGTTCCTTGATCCACTTAGACTTGAGCTTTGTATAATGAGATAAGAATGGATCAATTTGCATTCTTTTGCATGCTGACCTCCAGTTGAACCAGCAATATTTCTTGAAAATGCTGTCATTTTTACACTAGATCAAGCTCTTTTTTCCAAGATCATGTGACTATAGGTGTGTGGGTTCATTTCTGGGTCTTCAATTCTATTGCATTGATCTACATGTCTGTCACTGTATCAATACCATGCAGTTTTTATGACTATTGCTCTGTAGTACAGCTTGAGGTCTGGGATGGGGATTCCCCCAGAAGTTCTTTTATTTCTAGGAATAATTTTCTCTATCCTGGTTCTTTTGTTATTCCAGCTGAGTTTGAGAATTGTTCTATTCATGTCTGTGAAGAATTGTGTTGGAATTTTGATGGGGACTGCATTGAATCTATATATTGTTTTCAGCAAAATGGGAATTTTTACTATAATAATCCTGCCAATCAATGATCATGGAAATATTTCCATCTTCTGAGGTCTTCTTTGATTTGTTTCTTCAGAGACTTGAAGTTCTTGTCATACAGTTCTTTCACTATGGAGAAAGAACACTCCTTCACTGCTGGTGAGGTTGTAAGCTGCTATAACCAGTCTGGAAATCAGTTTGGTGGTTCCTCAGAAAATTGGACATAGTACTACTGGAGGGCCCAGCTATACCACTCCTTGGCATATACCCACAAGATGCTCCAATATGTAATAAAGACACATGTTACACTATGTTCATAGCAGAATTGTTTATAATAGCCAGATGCTGGAAAGAAACCAGATGTCCCTCAACAAAGGAATGTGGTATATTTACACAATGAAATACTATTCGGCTATTAAAAACAATGAATTCATGAAATTATTAACCAAAAGGTTGGGACTAGAAAATATCATCCTGAGTAAGGTAACCCAATCACAAAAGAACACACATGGTATACACTCACTGATAAGTGGACATTATCCCAGAAGCTTGGAATACCCAAGATACAATTCACAGGCCACATGAAGCTCAAGAAGAAGGAAGACCAAAGTATGGATACTTCACCCCTTCTTAGAATGTGGAACAAAATACACATGGGAGGAGATACAGTCCCAAAATGTAGAACAGAGACTGAAGGAAAGACCATCTGGAGACTTCCCTACCTGGGGATCCATCCTGTATATTGTCACCAAACCCAGACACTATTGTGGATGCCAAAAGGTACTTGCTGACAGGAGGCTGATATAGCTTTCTCCTGAGAGGCTCTGCAAGTGCCCAACAAATACAGAGGTGGATGCTCTCAGCCAACCATTGGACTGAGCACAAGGTCCCTAATGGAGGAGCTAGATAAAGGACCAAGGAGCTGCAGGAGCTTGCAGACCCATACTAAGAACAACAATATGAACCAACCAGTACCCTAGAGCTCCCAGGGTCTTAACTACCAACCAAAGAGTACACATGGAGGGACACATGCCTCCAGCTGCATATGTAGCAGAGGATGGCTTTGTTGGACATCAGTGGAAAGAGAGGCCCTTGATCCTCAGAAGGCTCGATGCCCCAGTGTAGGGATATGCCAGGACAGCAAAGCAGGAGTGGGTGGGTTAGTGAAAAGTAGGAGGGAATGGAATAGAGGGTTTTAAGATGGGAAACCAGGAAAGGGGATAACATTTGAAATGTAAACAAAGGAAATATCTAAAAAAAAAAAAACCTGACTCTGAACTCTAAGAACTGAATGCCACAAACTCTACTCCACTGTCCTGCCTTTCAACTCCTTGACTCACCTGAACTGACCAACTGAACTGAACTCACTTCCTGGATCTCAAGTGATTCAATTGACTTGAAATCAGAGATCTTTCTGCCACTGTCTTCTTAGTGGTAGGATTAAAGGCATGCACCACCATGCCTGGGCCTAACTGTTTCCTTACCTGAAATATAGTTTATACCTGGCTGGACTTGAAATCACATATTTGCTTACCTCTGTATACCAGTCAGATCTCTCAGGCCTAGAATGTTTTTTGGATGTGATCCCTTACTTGAGCAGCCATGCCGCTAGATGAAAATTCCTCTGTATGTAAATAAAAATACGGTTCAGTCATATAGCGATCTGATTAACAAACTATGTTTTATTTACATTGAACACACTATACCTAGTACCAACCCAATGTCTGTATAACAATTTCTATTTTAAAATTTAATTATCTATCTTATCTATTTATCTATTTATGGTGTGTGTGCGTAGGAGTGTGTGTGTGTGTGTGTGTGTGTGTGTGTGTGTGTGTGTGTGTGCGCGTGCATGTGTGTTGGTGTCTGATAAGACTAAAAGAGAAGTACCAAAATCCTCTAGAGCTAAGTTACAGGAGGTGTATGATAACCTGACTTGGTTGCTGGAAATTAAATTCCAGTCCTGGAGAAAAATGGTAAGCACATTTAACCACTGAGCTATTTATCTAAACTCTACAACCACTGTAGGTAATATCATAATGCATATATTTGGACTTTGTTACTGTACTTCCTTTCTAACTGACCTTTCTGTTTCTACTGTTGCCCTCATACAGTCTATCATCTACAAAGTAGCATTGTTATTCTGTTATAGTATAATTTAGACAGTTAGTGATATTCTACCCTTGGTCCAAAGTCTTTAATAGTAGGTAATTTTCTTAGATTTTAATATAAGCTCTTAAGATAACCTACCACCCTCCTTTCTGTATTCTTTATTCACTGTTTATAAAATCTTGCCTATAGTGATAATATTTTCCTAGAGTTTTAGTGCTGTCAGTGCTTTAGGACCTTGACCTTTTTATTCCATATACATCACATATTTTGTCCATTCCTATCATTAGTCAAATGTCAAAATCAATAACCTGAATTTAAATGTGTTCTTTTCCAATTTTTATGTTGATTTTTATTTTTAACAGTTCAACTTTGAAAACTGCATGGTAAGTTTATTCATTTATTCGGTTATTGCCAAGATTCCTTGTAGTGATACCAACTAAACATGGCATAACAAAATGTAGTAATGCTAAGCACAAACCCTCATATCAAGCCTGAGCTAGGCAACCAATAGGAGTAAGAGGGTCCCAAAATCAGGCAAAAGAGTCAAGGATAGCTTCATATCCATTGTTAGAAGTCCTCCAAAACACCAAGCTGCACAACAATATCATATATAGAGAGAGGGCTTAGTGCAGACACATGCAGGGTCCATAGTCTGCCCTTTTCTGAAGAGAAACAAAGAAGCAGTCAATCTCGGAGTGGTTGATCTGGAGCCAAGGGGAGTTTGGAAGGCTGATAATAGAAATAGAGGAAAGGAAAGTTGACGTCTGGATTTATTTTATGTGAGAATAATAAAAAGAGGAATTAAAAAAAGTTTCCTTCCTAAAATACAAGTTCCATCAGAGAATCATGGCTTTACACCAGGATGAGGATAGTGTCTGGAATACAACATAACTAAATGTTTTCTAAAGTAAACCACCTTTTTCATTTCTTCTTTACACAACATTTTTTTAGACTTAAATGATTTATTTAACCTTTGTTAGAATTTGAGAAACATTTCCAAAGCCTAAATCTACTATTACTTTTCATTTTAGGAAAAAGCCATTTCTGCTTTTCCTGACTTGCTTCAATTCCTTATATATGCCTTTGTAGCACTAAACTCATTACTTTATCTTGTTTTCTTCCTTCCTCAAAATGAGACAATTATCCCTTCCTTTGTATTTCCCTGATAATTATTTGAGAAAAACAACTATATAAATATGTTAATAGGCCTTTTATATTTGTAAAGAGATGACTACATGATTTTCAAGAGTCCAAGAGAAATGAACATGGTAACTTGTGCTATATATTAATTATTTCAAGATGTCAGTATCAACCTAGTTAGAGTCTCTAACACTGAAGGCCTCTATATGATTTTACCTACTCAAGAGAGCCGTGTCAAGTTCTGAACTATCCAACAGCTCCATTCAATAGACTATGAATAAGCCATTGCCTCTCTAAGATTTCTCTGTCATTTAATTTGGTCATGAAAATACAGGGATAACTGATCTTCTTCAATATTTTCATAACCCTCAAATTTACTTTTCTTAAGGTCTTTCATACAACACTGTAATATTTCTGTCTAGTTTTATTTTCTTGTCCTTCTTTTAATATTCAAATAAAGTAACTGAGAATAATTCACCAGAGAGTTGGAATATAGTAGGTGTACAATAAATGCTTCTCTGTACAATAAATATCTATTACAATCTTGTCCTCCATTATTAGCTACAAACACAAAATTGGATTTAAAGCTATGTAAGCAAATGAGTCAGAACTATTTTTCAAACATTGCTGAACCAAAGGTGCTTTACATAAAGGACTAATTTTCAAAGGGTAATTTTCTTGCTTTATTTATGACAGTTTTCTAAAGATGATAATACCAAAGCTTTGAGCTTTGTAGATGCCAGATGAGCTGGGTCTGTGCCATATGAAAGTTCTTTGATGAATTTTAAAATGGTAGCAGCTAAAATATTGACATGTAACATTTGGCATGGGAATTGAAAAATAATTTAGAAAGAAAACAAGTCAAGTCTATTCCCCATTGATATTTAATGATGTTTTCATTCCCTTGGAAGCCCCTAACACATTAGCACATTTTATCTTTTTTCATGTTCCGCCTAGTGTACTTTCTCATCCTTGTTTCTGTGAATCACAAGAGAGAGTTTTCTAGTCTCCTATAGTGTTAATGTCTAGTAAAATAACTGCTCTGAGCATAATTGTGTTATTTTCTTAAAGGTAAACAGTTGTTAAAATTCAGCATTTAATTGGCTAATTAAAATTTTAAGGAAGCATAGCAGCAATTTCCTTAGTATAAACTGTCCTTAAAATTATACTCCCCAATCTTATTTTTACTATTCATGACATCTAGTTCCAGGCAGAGCCATTATTATGAGTTGTTAGTTTACAAAAAAGTGTGGTAAAAGGCTTGATCATCAGAGAACATTACTAATTCATAATGCAGTATTACTGAGTATCTCCAAGTGTATTCTCACACTCTAATCCCACAGAATAGCCATGCTGAAAAGGGGAATATTCTGGGAACGTTTTGTGGCCTTCACTAACGTAATCCCTTTGATACAGGCTAAAGAGTTTGGAGTCATGATTTTATTAGTTTTGGAATTTCATGCAATAAATATATACTATATTATTTAGATTAGTATTTCAAAATGATTCAATCTGACCACTATAGTTCATTAGGACACAAAATAAGGGCTTCGTAGTAGTGGAATGATCTATTTCACTCAAAATTGAAATTTCCATAAAAAAAATCTCTTATATGCCATGTATACAAGTTAAATAGAACTTAGTTAACTGGAATAAATAATTTATTAAAAATAAATATCCAAGCCAGGCATGGTAGTGCACGCCTTTAATTCCAGCACTTGAGAGGAAGAGGCAGGCAGATTTCTCAGTTCGAGGTCAGCCTGGTCTACAAAGTGAGTTCCAGGACACCAGGGCTATACAGAGAAACCCTGTCTCGAAACAAACAAACAAACAAACAAACAAACAAACAAACATCCAGTGTCTTCATTAATGATGCAGCATTTTAAAACATATTCCTTACAATCTAGGAAAATGACTCACTATCACTAACTTGTAAGTTTGTATAACAAGATTTAGGGAGAAAATTTAAACAAAGAAAATCAGTGTTTCAGAAGTACAAAAACAACTTTCCTGTTTGCAAATGACTTCCAAATCAACATTACCTAAGATGATGGAGAATACAACTCAGCAAAGAGAAAATATGTAAAAATCAGTATCATTAAATCATTTTCTTTTTCTGGCCATGTTCAGGAAAAGACTACTTGGGAACTTTAGTCATACTAACTCTCTTCCATAATTACCATGCATAACATTCCTATTCTACAACTAAGAAAATTTAGAGAAATTTTTAACAACAATCTTTTTAAAAACTGTTTAAAAATAAAAGTACTGATCAATATTTCATACCAATATAGCTCACATTTATAGACAATACTAATAAGCAACAAACTATACTCTGCTAAATTACTTGCTGTGACATGACAATGAACTTTCCATGATAGGTTCATATACCTGAACATTTCACTCCCTGCTGGTTGCAATATTTGGGAAGGATTTGGAAACTTAAGAGTTGCAACCTCACTGTAGAGAATGGTTGATATTAGAATTTTTATAGCATGGTCACATTAGCTAATCAATTCTCAGCTCTCTGAGTGTATATACAATTTGACCAGCTGTCTTCTGCTCATACTACAATACCTTTTCTAACAATAGGGACTGTATCACATAGATTTGTATTACAAAACAAACCCTTCCCAAGTGATATACTACACTACAGATAATGAAAAACTAGAAAACAATTGAGAAACAAATTGTAATACATAGAGAAGGTGGAAACATCCCAAGAATTAATCTATATTAATAAACAAAATACTTGTATTACAATTCTAAAATACCAATAAGGCTATCTAGGAATACATAGAATATTCATGCATACATATTTCAATAGCAAATTATTCTCCACAGATTGTTCTATAGACTTAATTAAGTGCTAAATAAAATATCTTCTAAGAAAAATATCACTCTGATTTTATTTTATTCTTTCTAAAATTGAAAAAAATAAAAATTTCAGACAACATATTATTATTATTGTTTCCCCTTCCCCATTTCCTCTTATTTGTTTCCTACATCCATTTCCCTCTGGATATACACACTTTATTTATCTCCTTAGAAAATAAATATGCATCTAAATAATAATGAAATAAACTAGGATTAAACACCAAACATACTATAATAGGACTAAAGAAACTAATTGAAGAAAAAGAACCAAAGAAAAGAAAAAATAAAGCTGTCAGTAGGTCCATTTGCCAGGAATATCTTTTTTTATCCTTTTTCCCTGAGATGATGTTTTTCTTTGTGTTAAGTTGTATTTCTTGGATGGAACAGAAAAATAGAACCTGTTTTCACATCCATTCTCACAGTCTGTGTCTTATTATTGGGGTAACTGAGACCACTAATACTGAGAGTTTTCCTGGGCTCAATCCAATAGTTGGCTGTAAGGATCTGCATCGATCTTAGTCAGGAGCTGGTAGAGCCTTTCAGAGCATAGCCATACCAGGCTTCTGTCTGCAAGCACATTTTAGCATCAGCAAATAGTGTAGGGGGTTGCTGTCTGCACATGGGATGTGTCCCAAATTGGGGCTGTCTCTGGATGGCCTTTTTTTTGGTTTATGCTCCATTGTTTTGACCCTGTATAACCTTTAAACAGGAACAAATCTGGGTGAAAATTTTTGAGATGGATGAGTATCTCTACTCTCAACTTGGAGTTATCTCTTCTGGTTCCATCTCCCCACTGTTGGGCATTTCAGATAATGTCATCACCACTTGATTCTGGTATCGTCTTACATCCCTGATATGTGGAACATTCTCTACACTGCTGCAGCTGCATATTTCTATTAAATCTCTTGTACCTATTGGCTTCTCTTCTGTCTACTCCATACCTGATCTTGACCCCCTTTTCCCCTCTTTTTTCCCTGTCCCACATAAGTTCCTCCCTCCCTCTGCCTCTCATGATTATTTTGTTCCCCATTTAGGTGGAATTGAAGCATCCACACTGGGGCCTTCCTTCTTGTTAAGCTTCTTGTGCTTTGTGAGTTGTATCATGGGTATTCTGAACTTTTGGCTAATATCAACTTATCAGTGAGTAGATACTATGCATGTCCTTTTGGGTCTGGGTTACCTCACTCAGGATTACGTTTTCTAGTTCCATATATTTGCCTGCAAAATTTGTATTTCCAATTAGTAGTGTTTGTGTATCCCTATTATTTTTTTTTGATTGAGTGTGTTTTCACCATTTTCTGATTTTTCTGGTCTGATATTATTTGTTTCAGGTATTTTTTAAACTATGCTTTATTTTTTCCATTTAAAGTTTTTCTTCTAGTGCCTTCTGTGAGCTGGTTTTTAAATTGAATATCACTTGAATTTACTCTTCATCATGTAATACCTAATTTCCCTATCTATTATTATTGATAACTTTAATTATTATAGTAGTATGGGTCTCTTAGAATTTCTAGAATATCTGTTCGGACCCTCTGGTATTTAGAGTCTGCATTCAAACACCAGGTGTTTTATTAAATATTGATGCCTTTGTATATCATTGGTTCTTTTCCTCTTGCAACTTTTAATATTCTTTTTTATGCTGTATATTTAATGTTTTGATTATTATGTTGTATTATGGGCTATTTTATGTCAATTTGACACATACTAGAGTCATCAGAGATGAGTCAACCCCCAACTAAGAAGATTTCTTTATAAAACTGTGTTGTATACAAGACTGTAGCAGAGTTTCTTAGTGATAGATGTGGAATAACCTATTCCATAGTAGATAGTGCCTGGGTCTATCAAAGGCACTATGAGCAAGCCATGTGTAACAATCCAGTAAGCATCATTTCTCCATGGCTTCTACATAATCTGCCTTTAGGTCTCTGTCCTGCTTGAGTTCCTTTCTTGGTTTCTTTTAATTATCGACTATGATGTAGAAATATAAGCCAAGTAAATCCTTTCCTCTACAAATTGATATTGTCATTTTTTTTTTATCACCACAATAGTATCCTTTTTTTTTTTAAATAAGACATGGCAGTGCCATAGAATTTGTTTCTTTCTTTCTTTCTTTCTTTTCTTTTTATTATTATTTTTTTTTTGCAGGCTACTTAGTGTTTCATATGTCTCTTATATCTTGATAGACACCTTCTTTCATGTGTTAAGATTTTTTGATGGTGTTTTGAAAATATTTTCTGTACTTGCAATCTGGGTTTCTTACCCTTCCTGTATTTGTTTATTCTTAGATTTTAGCTTTCCATAATTTCCCAGATTTCCTGGATGATTTGTTCTTGGATTTTATTTCATTTTTTTATTTAATACTTTCCTTGTTCAAAGTATTCAATTTTTCTATTGCATCTTTCATGCCCAAGATTCTCTCTTCCATCTGTTGTAATTTGATAGTGAAGTTTACCTTTGAGGCTTTTGTTTCAATTCCTAAATCTTTAATTTAGTGAAAGCAGTGCTAAGCGGAAAGTTCATATCACTATGTGCCCTCATAAAGAAATTGGAGAGATCTCATACCAGTAGTTTAAAAGTACATCTGGAAACTCTAGAAAAGAAGAAGAAGAAGAAGAAGAAGAAGAAGAAGAAGAAGAAGAAGAAGAAGAAGAAGAAGAAGAAGAAGAAGAAGAAGAAGAAGAAACACTCAGGAGGGTTAGACAGCAGGAAATAAAAATCAGGGCTGAAATCAATCAAATAGAAAGAACAACAAACAAATAAAAAGAATCAATGTAACCAAGAGCTAGTTCTTTGAGAAAATCAACCAGATAGACAAAGCCTTATCCAAACTAACTATAAATCAGAGAGAAAATATTCAAATAATCAAAATCATAAATGAAAAGGGAGATATAGCAACAGACAATGAGGACATTCAAAGAATAATTAGATATTACTTCAAAAGCCAAAAGTCTGTATTCCACAAAATTGGCAAATCTTAACAAAATAAATGATTTTCTAGACAGATATCACTTACCAATGTTAAATCAACATCTGTTAAAGGATTTCAATACCCCTATAAACCCTAAGGAAGTATCAGCATTCATTAAAAGTCTTACAACAATTACAACAACAAAATAACATCAAAGCAAGTCCTGGCCAGATGTTGTTAGCACAGAATTTTATCAGACTTTCAAAGAAGAGATAATACCAATATTGCTCAAACTATTCCTCAAAATACAAACAGACAAAACACTACCAAACTCAAAATACTACCAAATAATGCTACAGTCACCCTGATACCTAACCCATACAAAGACAGAGAAATTTCAGATCAATTTCTCTTATGAACATCGATGCAAAAATACTCAGTAAAATACTCTCAAACCGAATCCAGGAAAAATAAACAAACACTTTTGGCTTTATCCCAGGGATTGGGGATGGTTCCATATATGAAAATTCATCAATGTAATCCACTATTTCAACCAACTGAAAGAAAAAAAAAAACACAGGATCATTAAATTGGATGCTGAAAAAGCCTCTGAATATTCATAGATCACACTATGCCTTCTGACTATATGTTACTCTCTGTGATAGTTAATTTTATGTATTACTGCGGCTAGTATATCAGTCCACAGATGTTTGTTCAACAGTTACTCTGAATTTCTGTGAAGACATTTTAGATGAGATTAGTATTGACTTCAGTAGATAGTGAATGGTTTATCTCCATCATATAGTTGAGCATCATCTAATCACTTGGAGGGTTTTCTAGTTTAAAGTGGCAGGATCTCAGTAAGTAAGATAGTCTCAAACTCATGAAGATACACTTGTCTTAATTCTGAGATTACAGGCAAACATCACCACACCTATTATTTAGTGTTTTCTATGGAAAAGAGGAGTGATGGTTCATAGAGGAAGAATTCTGTCAGAATACCACAACTTTAATTTTTCTTAGGTTCTCAGGATGCTTACAATGATTTTAGATTTTCTAACTTTGAGCACCACATGAGATATTTACTTATTATATATTTTGTTATTTCAAAATAATCACAAAATTTAATTATATTTTATCTCCTCCTCCAGGTCTTCCAGATCCTGTCCCTGTCCCTATCCACCCAATTTTAAATTCTTTCTCAGAAACAAAAACAAAATCCTAATATAACCACCACCCACTAAAAACAAGAAAACAAAATAATTTTCACTTAAAAAAATCAACAAGACTGAACAAAAGAAAAGCTAAAAAACAAAATATGCACACACACACACACACACACACACACACACACACACAATGTTGAGTCCATTATATATTGGCCAACTACTCCTGAACATGATGCTTGTTCTCAAGTGGTTAATATCAAATTTTTTATTCCATTTCAACTTTCAGTGACAGAATTATTTTCTTTATTTTATTCTTTTTGTATTTTCATAGATTTCATTAATGCATACATTTATATCCTCTTTAAGAAGGTGGCACACGCCTTTAATCCCAGCACTTGGGAGGCAGAGGCAGGCGGAATTCTGAGTTCGAGGACAGCCTGGTCTATAAAGTGAGTTCCAAGACAGCCAGAGCTATACAGAGAAACCCTGTCTTGAAAAACAAAAACAAAAACAAAACAAACAAACAAACAAACCAAACCAAAACAAAACAAAACAAAACACAAAACAAAACAAAACAAAACAAAAAACAAAACAAAAAACAAAAAAGAAGCTTTAATGTATTTATAAATACTACTTTGAAGTTCTTGATTTTTATTTTAGCCATTTTGCATTTCTCAGGGCCTACTGTAATAGTAATCTTGGGGCTGTTATGATGTCTCAGTTGCTGTCACTCAGTCTTGGTGGCTGTGGGTTAGCCACTATGGAATGCTTCTGAGATCCTACCTGGTATGGTCACTGGAGGTTCTGGGTTGAATGTGTTTCTAGGAACTGGAAGCTGACATGGATAAGGATGGACAGAGTTGAGGGTATAGATTGCAGAGAGAGGAAATCAGAGTTTGTCAGTGTATGCATAGTCTGCTAGGAATATGAACAGAGAGGGAGGAGAAGCCACAGCAGATAGTTTGCCACACAGTTAAACACTAAACTGAGAGATGGACTTGGAGGGACAGTATAAGTTGTATACTTATTTACCTGGCCAGAGTGCCCTGTGGGTCCCAGGGAATGGCTGTGGAAGCTGGTAGTTGAGAGAAATGGGTCACTACCAATCTGCCTAACTAAAGATTCTGTATGAATGAAATAAATGGTAACCAAAGCTATTGAAATCTGTGCAAGAAGGAATGTAGAATAGATTTAAACAGCCCAACTTTAGTCTTTACCTAATAAGATCCTTTTATTATTTTCTTATTATGAATATTTTTTTTCAACTTTTATTAGATATTTTCTTCATTTACATTTCAAGTCTTATCCAGAAAGTTCCCTATATCCTCCCCCCTCCCGGCCCTGCTACCCTACCCACCCGCTCCCATCCCCTGGCCCCGGCGTTCCCCTGTATTGGGGCATATAAAGTCTGCATAACCAAGGGGCCTCTCTTCCCACTGATGGCCAACTAGGCCATCCTCTTCTATATATGCAGCTAGAGACACGAGCCCAGGGGGTACTANGTGTTCCCCTTTCTCCACATCCACACCAGCATCTGTTGTCACCTGAATTTTTGATCTTAGCCATTATTACTGGTGTGAGGTGGAATCTCAGGGTTGTTTTGATCTGCATTTCCCTGATGATTAAGGATGTTGAGCATTTTTTCAAGTGCTTCTCAGCCATTCGGTATTCCTCAGTTGAGAATTCTTTGTTTAACTCTGTACCCCACTTTTTAATGGGGATATTTGATTTTCTGGTGTCCACCTTCTTGAGTATAAGATCCTTTTAAATAACTCAGCCCATAATATATTATAGAACATAATACAAACACAGAAATGGGAAACTAAGTATTGCTCAATTTGTCAATTTTCGGATCCAATCGGCTTTGTCTTGCCATTCTTACTCTTAGCTTACCCACGAAGCCTATTTTTTCATGTACTTTCACACATCTCTCTGTCTTTTCACCATAATGCTCATGGATAATATTATCGTATCGTTTCATATCAATCTTTTCTATAATCTGTTAGTTTCAGATGGAGAAAAGTGAAGTACTTTCCTTTTTTATTCAGAATGCCTTGACATAGAATGGTGCTCACTAAATATTTGTCAAATATATAGTTGAATTGAAAGTAATTTTAAGCAAGCTTTATTGAAAAATGGATAAACATTCATTAATAAACAGTGGCTTTCTTTAGGATTTTAGTGGGACTTAGTATATCTTCTTCATTACCCGCAGCTTATTGGGGGTTTCTCCATAGGGTTTGAGGGAAACATTACAAATTATGCATGCTTTGCTTCAGAAATTAATGATCAGAACTTTGAATAATACAAAGTTGAGAATTTTAACTCCCGAAGCAATATTTCTTCTTTGCTGACAAGTATATTGGAGAAAACAAGTTGATGTTATTTTTCCAATTTCTCTTATGACATTTCAGCACAATTTTATTAATACTAATTTATGGAGATGGAATATTGTTCCTTCAACATTTTTGGTTCAACAACTGTTATAAAAGTAAACTATGAAAAAATATTACTGTTTCTTGTTGATCATTTTCTTTTTATCTTTGCCTTTAGATAAGAAAAAAAAGTAACAAGGAAAATGAACTGTATGTACTCATCTAAAGTCTTTGAAGCTTTATAGAGAATGAATAGATATATAGTAGCATTCATCAATATGTTAAAGCTCAATGTCATATGTTGAAACATTTGTTCTGAACTTCATCTTTCACAATGTTAATTTTAGACCTATCAGAACACCTATAGACTTGTTATGAATAGCTGTAGAAAGATAAAATTCTTCTGAAGTTCATCTCAATCATCTGTTGAGCAAAAAAATTTATATTAAATTCATGTTAAAATGTTTTGTTGTTCTCTTGCCCTTCCAAAAAATAATTTTAACTGTGTTAGCTAAAGATTGTCTCTATGCCACATTTACAGGAGTTAATAACTTCTGAAACAGTAGGATGTAAATATGACAGAATAGCATCCCCTTTTGTCTAATGGAATGTAAGGACAGGACTCATCCAGAGCAAGATTTCACTATATGTAGGAGGGATTTCAGAGCACAAATTGTTTATATTGAGCTGGCCACACACATAACACACACACACACACACACACACACACACACACTACATACACAAATACACACACACATACACACATAACACACACAAATATACACACATACACACACACACACACACACACACACACACACACACACACACACACACGCCAGCAAAGTACTTGCAAGAAAAGTGACTATGATGTAGCAGCCTCAATAATAGTATCTATAATAAATGACTAATATCTGAGTTAAAAGAGACAACATGGAACTTAGTGTTATAATATATTATGTATGATACTTAAATACTACTTAGAAGAGTAAGTGATGAGCCGGGCGTGGTGGTGCACACCTTTAATTCCAGCACTTGGGAGGCAGAGGCAGGCGGATTTCTGAGTTCGAGCCCAGCCTGGTCTACAGAGTGAGTTCCAGGACAGCCAGGGCTAGACAGAGAAACCCTGTCTCGAAAAACAAAACAAACAAACAAACAAACAAAAAACAAACAAACAACAAAAAAAAGAGTAAGTGATATTTCATGTGTAAACTATGTACCGAAATAAGACCTAAATGATACTTTTGTGAAATTACCATACTAATTGAGGGACATTTGCATCCATGTTGACAACAAAAGCCACTGATTCTGCCTATACCTAACAAAATACCTTTGAGTATGGTAAAAAAAAAAAAAAAAAAAAAAAAAAAAAAAAAAAAAAAAAAAAAAAAAAAAAAAAACACCAAATTATTGAAAATTAATTAAAGCAGGTGCCAAAATACCTTTGAGTATGGTAAAAAAAAAAAAAAAAAAACACCAAATTATTGAAAATTAATTAAAGCAGGTGCTGTGTGAATTGATTCTGTAAATAAAGGTTACATAGATTAAGGAAGAAATGATTGTTCCTTAGGTTTAAAATTTTGTAAAGATTACGTCTAGGTATAAATGCATTGGAAATAAGCCAACTGGGTAGTTCATGCCACACAAAATTACTTGTATAATAGTGGCTATTCTCCATATACCTCATGTTTTGAAAATTCATTTGCTTTGACATATTTTCCCTACATTTTACCACAACACAACTTTAAATATAGAAGAACTGAGAGCCTGTGAAGGAATGCGACTTACAGAAAGCTTCAAACACAAAAAATAACAGAAATAATATCAATTTCTATGCCCACAAAAAGAGTTATCAGTCTTTATTGCTTTATTTTATAACAACCCATTTCACTTTCTATATTGCTAAGTCTTTAGATATAGGAGTTTGTCTAATATGGCTCTATATTTTTACAGTGAATTTCTTTGTACAGACAAGTGACTCAAGGAATTTTTGATAAATACAATGAATATTTCATAAATGAAATACAAAATAAATCAGTAAACTGATTTTATTCTCTCATATACTTAACTAAACAACTGAACAATAGATAAAAACAAACATAACAATTCAAAACTTGGTCTGTTGAACCTTGTACCTCTTTCTTGATCTCTCTTTCCCTCAATGTCTACAGAGACAGAAAGAGATAGAGAGACAGAGATAAAGGTATAGAAAGATAGATAGATAGATAGATAGATAGATAGATAGATAGATAGATAGATAGATAGATAGACAGACATAGAGACATTTAATCGTGGATTGAGTAAGAAAGTTAGTTGGTAGAATGTTTTTTTTTACATTTGTGAAGCCTTGGGTCTGATCCCCAGCTAAGAATGTGCCAGGCCTGGAAATTTGCAAATACAATCTCAGAACTAGATAGGTGAAAAAAGTATGGCCTGAAGTATCAGGTCATCCTCCTTTCCTCTATATACTGACTTTGATATTTACTTAGCACCCCTAGAATATTAGTCCTGGTATAAAAGACCTGTATAAAGGAGAAAAAGCTGACCAGGTATATCCCTGGCCCCTTTGCCTGCTCTTGAGTCTTTTTTCCTCTTTTTGGGTTGTATTGTCCAGCTTTGATATGAGGACTTGCAGTGCTCTTATATGTTATTTTGTCCTGTTCGTCTATCTTCTTTTTGAGGCATGTTCTTTTCTTTAAAAAAAAAAAAAATAGAAGGCTGCTAGGAGTCTTCTCAGGGGTCACATTGTCCAGCTGAGGGTCTTAGGATCCTGGCTGACAAAGAAGGCTGCAGAGAAGTTAAGACATCATCATCAAGTGGTAGGTAGTCAGTCAAGTGATGGTGAGGGGAATTTAGTAACTCAGACTGATGAGCAATAAGTCTGCTCTTGTGGCTCTGAGTGACTAGCAACAGGTACTTCTGACTACAATTTTCACTGAACAAGGACAGAGGAATGATTAACAAGGTGGTATAGACTATGTGTTTGACTTTTCACTAAATGTCCAGGGTTACAAGTTCAGTTACAATTAGAAAATACAAACAGAACAAATTTTATTCTTATTATTCACTACATAACTTTAATTTAAAGAATCTAAAAAAAAAAAATGTCTCCTTTAAAGCAAACACATTTATTCTATCACAGCCTGCTCTTAGTCTGGCAGTGTTTGTAGTTTAAAAGCATTCCAGAAAAACTGAAAATATCTGTATGGGTCTTTTATGAAAAATGAGTTCTAATACCTAGCTTCTTTACTATATCATTTCAACAACTATGCTATAAAGTAGGAAAGGGTCAATTTAGTCTATCTTATTTCTTGATTTCCTTATTCTTCAAGGGGTCTACTGAGTGTGACCTTCTATCTTTAAACTACATTTTCAGAGAGTGCTAAGCCTGTAATAAAAAGAGACCTTGAATCTATAACCTATTTTCCTGGCCAGTTAGAGTTTGTAAGTTGTCTCTATTTATCCTGCAACAATTATACTGTTTGAGCTTTCTCAGGGGCTGATACCCCAAGAAGATTTCTGGAGTAAGGTCCTTACCTAACTATGTGCTTAATGATCTCCTGGATATCAGGAAAACTTTCAAATACTGATCAAATATAGTTAATTTTAGGATATTCCTAAAAAGACTCAGACATAATTTTTCTCAGAAAAAGACATAAAATGAATCATAATGCAGAAAGTCCCCAAGAATGCAAAACAAGGAGACCAAAACCCAAAAGTTATAGATAGAAGGACAGATATCATAGCAAGTTTGTTATAACTATATAAAGCATTATGTTTTCTTCATGACTCTGTTTGTACTGGAAATGGCTTTGCAAGAGGGTGGTGAGTGGTTCTGTCAGAGAAGAAAGATGAGGGGGAGATTGGAGGGTTGGAGGGAGGGGAAATGTGGTTGTGATGTATTGTATCAGAGAAGAATCTACTTTCAATGAAAAATTTAAAAGGAAGAGGAAGGCTGGTTGTGGGTTTAAATGGTGTCCTGCCTCTGGCCTGCCATAGGGCTAGGGCTGCTTATGGAGGCAGATGTAGGTAGTTTGAATGTGCACACCACATGCCTCCACATTAGGGGGGGGGGTAGTGGTGGTGGTGGTGGGCTGTGAGAAACTTCAGGATCCCACTAGGGAGGGGTCAGGGAGGGGACATACTCTGAGGTCTGTGGGGAACTGTCAAGATCTGACTTGTGAGTCCACTGGTCATATGGAGGCCAGGAACTGCAGGCTCTCACTTTTGGGCACCATGGACACTGCTGGATGACACAGAAGAGCTGAGAACAGTGTGGGCCCACAGGCGGGCTCTAGCCCAGGCTGAATGGAGAGGAGGGGGATGAGAGAGCTCCAGCTGGATCCTGTAGGGAGGAGAGTGTCTCTGGCTTGGTTGGGCAGGCAGCTTGGCTTGGTGGAATGAATGGCTGAGAAAGCAGAGAGGCCTCCTGAGGGCAGCTCCCAGATGTGCGGCTCTTCAGAGGAAGACCTGCTCCATTGCTCTAGCAAGGTGGATCCTGATGAGAAGAGGCAGTCCATGGTGTTAAGGCATTTATTTTCACAGCAGAGAGTGAAACTGTACCCCACTTTCTCAGAGCAAGCCTGAAGTTAAATAACTTTTGCAGGGATGAGTGTCCGAGAAGGAAAACTAAGAGTGTAGTAGAGGCAGAGAAATTCAGAGAGAGGGAGAGAATAGAGAAGTAGAGGCCAGCCATGGCCACATTGAGAGAGGGAGGAAGGGAATTTGGAGAGAGGGGAAGCAAGAGGGCAAGAGAGAGAGGCAAGAGTAAGAGAGGGAATAGGGAGGAAGCAGCCACTTTTATTGTGGGCTGGGCCTACTTGGCTGTTGCCAGGTAACTGTGGGGAGGAACATACCTGGCTTTTGCCAGGTAACTGTGGGGGTGGAGTCCAGGGACTTGGGGCATTGTCCTATGTGACTGATGGCCACAGAATTATGAAGAGCTGAGGCCTCATGTCAAGAGACTAATGTCTGGGAGCATGGCAAAAGGCCTTTTGTCCCTTGCAGGAACACCTGATGTCTCCAGGATTTAAATGTAGCTTAACCAGAAAATGAGCTGGCTTTCATGGTCCCACAGCTGGTAGTACAGAAAATTTCAAATAGAACAATGGAACTTGACTGATACTAAATAAAGTTTCAAGGGAACATTAAAAGTAAAGAATGTTGGAATATCCTTTTAGGATAACATTACAAAGACCTTCCATTGTGAAAGAATGTTGAGTTTTCAGAATACATATATTATACTAAAGGCACTTTGCTGGTTAGTCTTATGTGAACTTGATACACAAATGAGTTATCTTAAAGGAGAGAAATTCAATTGAGAAGATGCTTCCATATGAACTGGCTGTAAGACATTTTCTTCATTAGAAATCGATGGGGAAGGTCCCAGCCCACTTTGGGCTAATGGTCCTCTGCTTTATAAGAATGTAGGCTAAGCAAGTCAGGGAGATCAAGCTAGTAAGCAGCACACCTCCATGCCCTCTGCTTCTGTTCCTGCTACCAAGAGCATGTCCTCTTTATGTTCCTGTCTTGATTTCCACCAATGATGAACTGTAATGTGGAAGAATAAGCTGCTGAATAAATACTTTCTGCTACAACTTTCCTAGCTCATGATGTAGTAAGCCTAAATAAGACAGGCACTAAAATTTACTTCCTAAAAGTTATTCATAAATCAATCAAAATCAGAATTATTAGCCATTATCATCTGGGCAACATGTAGATTTCATCTAGTCACTATAGTGACTTGACCATTTATTGGAGGTTGGAGAGCCATTTTCTTCCAACTACAAAGGAATAAGAGTTACACAGAAATAAGACTGAACATGATAACTGCCAGTTGTGCCAACACCATTTATTGAAAATGCTGTCTTTTTTCCACTGGACAGTTTTAGCTCCCTTGTTGAAGATCAGATGAGCATAAGTGTGTGGATTCATTTCTGGGTCTTCAATTCTATTCCATTGATCTACCTGTCTGTAGAAGAATGGGAATTGATCTATTCTTATCTCCTTGTACTAAGGTCAAGTCTAAATGGTTTAAGGAACTCCACATAAAACCAGAAACACTGAAACTAATAGAGGAGAAAGTGGGGAATAGCCTCGAAGATATGGGCACTGGAGAAAAATTCCTGAATAGAACAGCAATGGCTTGTGCTGTAAGATCAAGAATTGACAAATGGGACCTCATAAAGTTGGAAAGCTTCTGTAAGGCAAAAGATACTGTCAATAAGACAAAAAGACCACCAACAGATTGGGAAAGGATCTTTACCAATCCTAAATCAGATAGAGGACTAATATCCAATATATACAAAGAACTCAAGAAGGTGGGCACTAGAAAATCAAATAACCCCATTAAAAATTTGGGCACAGAGCTAAACAAAGAATTCTCAACTGAGGAATACCAAATGACTGAGAAGCACCTGAAAAAATGTTCAACATCCTTAATCATCAGGGAAATGCAAATCAAAACAACCCTGAGATTCCACCTCACACCAGTCAGAATGAATAAGATCAAAAATTCAGGTGACAGCAGATGCTGGCGTGGATGTGGAGAAAGAGGAACACTACTCCATTGTTGGTGGGACTACAAGCATGTACAGCAACTCTGAAAATCAGTCTGGCAGTTTCTCAGAAAATTGGACATATTACTACCAGAGGATCCTACAATACCTCTCCTGGGCATATATCCAGAAGATGTTCCAACTAGTAATAAGGATACGTGCTCCACTATGTTCATAGCAGCCTTATTTATAATAGCCAGAAGCTGGAAAGAACCCAACAGAGGAATAGATACAGAAATTATGGTACATTTACACAATGGAGTACTACTCAGCTATTAAAAACAATGAATTCATGAAATTCCTATGCAAATGGATGGATCTGAAGGGCATCATCCTGAGTGAGGTAACCCAATCACAAAATAACTCACATAACATGTACTCACTGATAAGTGGATATTAGCCCAGAAACCTAGATTACCCAAGATACCATTTGCTAAACACATGAAACTCAAGAAGAATGAAGATCAAAGTGTGGATACTTCGCCCCTTCTTAGAATTAGGAACAAAGCACACATTGAAGGAGTTACAGAGATCATGTGTGGAGCTGAAACAAAAGGATGTACCAACCAGTGACTGCTGCAGCCGGGGATCCACCCCATAATCAGCCACCTAATGCAGACACTATTGTATATGCCAGCAAGATATTGCTGAAAGGGCCCTGATATAGCTGTCTCCTGTGAGGCTATACCAGTGCCTGGCAAACACAGAAGTGGATGCTCACAGTCAGCTATTAGATGGAACACAGGGTTCCCAAGGAAGGAGCTAGAGAAAGTACCCAAGGAGCTGAAGGGGTCTTCAACCCTCTAGGTGGAAGAATAACATGAACTAACTAGTTCCCTCACAGCTCATGTCTCTAGCTGCATATATAGAAGAAGATGGCCTAGTTGGCCATCATTGGGAAGTGAGGCACCTTGGTCATGCAAACTTTATATGTCCTAGTACAGGGGAACGCCAAGGCCAAGATGTGGGAGTGTGTGGGTAGGGGAGCAGGGCGGGGGATAGGGGAGGGTTTAGGGGACTTTTGGGATAACATTTGAAATGTAAATGAAGAAAATATCTAATAAAAATTGAAAAAAATTTAGACTGAACAATATGTATAATATTTGTAATATTCTAGCCTTTCAATTTTAACTGTATAGAATTTTTTGTTATCCAAGTTACTTTCTGTGGTTTTACAAAAATATTTCTATAATTACATTGAATATATATTCAAATTAATTAATGGATGTATTATTATAGAATGCTACAACACTGATACATTATGTAACAACCAATGATCTTCATTTCAAGCTGGTAGCCACTACATGTTGTTGTTGTTGGTTTTCATTTAATATCAGAAAGAGTCAAAGAAAATCCAGGGAATTACATGTAATGATCCATACAATTACTGAATGTCTAATTCACATGGCATGACTTAAGACTTCTGTATCATCTTACTTTTTTTTTTATAGTAATTGGGTATAAGACATTTTTTTTAATTCCTTAATATTTTTATAGTCCAGTGTCATCCTCCTCCAGGTCCACTGTCTGACTATTTCCCATCCTATTTCTCCTCCCCTGTCTCTAAGAGGATGACCCAGCACCCAACCCCACCCCTCTAGACCTCTTCACTCCCTGGGGCCTCCAGTCTCTGGAGGGTTATGTGCTTCTTCTCTCACTGAGGCCTGACCAGGCAGTCACCTGTATGGGTGTCAGGATCCTCATATTAGCTAATGTATGCTGACCTTCCCTGTTTTATCATAACCAACCACAAACAAACAAAAGCAAAAAACCCAGACCATTGAAAACAAGCTATAGGGCAAATAATTATTGAAAACACAGGTAGCACACAACCCAAAAAATGCTTAACACCCTTAATTTGGAAAGGGGCTGTAAAAACTCACTATTAAATTAGTCCGTTATTGTGAAGAATTAGCAGGAGGACAAAGCAGGAAAGGAGAGAATATAAAAGTAATTAACAAAGCATACTATGACAGTTACCACAAGCATACTAAATTAAAATAACATGAATTTATTGTCAGAAGTAAAAAAATTGTTCACTAGAGTATGATTTTGCTAGCGATTCTTTGAGAGAAGATTGATATTCTTTTCAGTTGTGAGAAGATGCTCAAATCCTTGGTCTGTGGCCCCCTACCTCTGCACTATGCTTTGATTCTAATATCTCTCTACCTACCATAGATATATGCTTAAACAATTTTTGATATTTTCATGTCCTTATTATATGATATGTTCTTTAAACCTACTTTGTTATCAGATAACAAATATGTATATAATACATTAATATTTACATATTAATATATTACAGTATATGATTAAAAATCACCACCAAACAATAAAGTGTATGTTAAAAAAAAACTACACAAATAAAGCATGGAGTGCATTTTAACTTGAACAACTACTCATTGGCATGGGGCTGTCCTTGAATGTGGTTGATGTATGGAGAAAACTGACTGTTCCTTTCCCAGTAAATATCAGTGATAAATAGATTTATGGTTAGGCTTGGAACTTTGTGTTTAACTCCTCTTCTCAATGCTGAGATTTTTGTCTGGTTTGAACTTTTTCATGTCTTATGCATGAATGTGTAGGTAGTTGGGGAAGATGTGGGAGGAGTAGGACAATTTCTAAGAACATGATAAAAATATAGTTTATAAAAAATTTAACTTAAAATAAAAAATAATAAAAAGCATAAAAACAAAACAAAACAAAAATCACCACCATAAAATTAATACCAAGTTAACACCAGGGAAAAATTTCAGCCATGACAACAGTGGCATTCAAATAGAAGTCATCATCAGACATTACCAAAGGTATACAAGCAAGAGATTTGAAATAATCTCATTTGGTCAGGTGACATAGCCATGTGGTAAAACATTGGTCCTCTAACATAGACTTCTTGTGCTGGACAAATAGTTCTTCAGTGGATAATGGCCTCTACCATTAATCCCTATGACCTTAGTTTGGTCTCTGAGACTCACATAGTTGCAGATAAATGACTCTACAAGCTGTCACCTGATTTTCACACACATATGCACACATATAAAATAATAAATGTCATTTAAAAACTTGAAAGATGTCTTAGAATTGAACTTCTTACAAAACAAGATAGCACTTGAACATACTTTGTAAGCTAGACTCATTTTTGTAATAATAATAAAGTCAAAGGATAATAAGTAAAATTAAAGACCAAATAACACCTACAGAGAGATAAGTACTTAAATATTTTTTTCTCCATTCTGTACAGCTAATTGATATAAGATAGCATTTTTAATTGGGACCACAACATCCTGACTGCATACATTTTTGGCTGCTTTGCCTGCCTATCAGCACAGATTCACATAAGATTGCAGGGTTATTTCACAGTCTGATTTTAATTACTGAATATTTTCATATAAATAGGTTATACATTCAGATTTACCAGTCTAGTAAGGTCTTATTGTAAAATGAACATCTTGAAATTTATTTTTGAGTATTTGGAGGTTGGAGGCATAGTACTAATTTTAGAATTATGATAGGCAAGTTTGTTCTGGCAGGCACTTAACATCACTATTTGAAAGCTTTATAATTTTTAAAACATTTAAAAATAATATTTATATTAATTCTTTGAGAACTTAAGTTTCTGTATTTTGATCATATCAAACTCCTTAAAAGTCTACTTCCATCTCTTTACCAACACAACATGCTATCCTGTCCAGTCTCTCTCTCTCTCTCTCTCTCTCTCTCTCTCTCTCTGTCTCTCTCTCTCTGTCTCTCTCTCTGTCTCTCTCTCTCTTCTCTCTCTTTCTCTTTCTCTTTCTCTCTCTTTCTCTCTCTCTTCCACCCTATCACTCTCTCTTTCTCTCTGCATGTATGTGTGTGTGTGTGTGTGTGTGTGTGTGTGTGTGTGTGTGTATCTCTTATCTAACCCATATATTTCAATTTGTATTGCTTAAATATTCTTGGCAATAGGATGTGGAAAACCTACTACATGTCACAGCCTTAAAACAAACAAACAAACAAACAAAACAAAACAAAACAAAACCAACTGATTTTCCCTTTTCTTTCAGCTACCAGTTACCATTACCTCTTCAAGAAGGAGTGGGATTTAGTGCCCACTTCCCCCTCTTCATGTTGAAATTCTGACTGACTAGAAATAGTGCAGGACTTATACAGGCTGTCCCAATCTCTATGATCCCATTTGTGGAACTACACATTTCTGTCCAGATAATACTCTTTCCTTATGTTATAACATAACTTAGCATCTTGCCAGCAAAAATCCATAAACTTTGGGGTAAAGAGTGTGGTATAGATAACTGTACCTATTAATCAAATTATATCAAAGTACATATATAAAATAAATATGTTTACTATGGTATACCTGTGTAAATTTTCTATAAAATTATGATAAAATATGACAAAATGCAAAATTAAAACAGTGTGTGAGATTACCAGGCCTCCAGCACCAGAAACATTCTTGTTTCAATCTCTCTCGCCAGTCTCCTGTCCACCAAATCCTCTGGGGCACTCCTATCGTTCCTGAGCTATATGCTTTACCATATCTTCTGTGTTTAATTGTCCAGCCACTAGTCCCCTTACCTTCCCCAGCCATGCTATAGCAGGAACATCCATTTTAGACACTCTCTTCTTCCCTAAACACCCTGCCCATCATGTGCCCTGGGGCACAAGATGCTCTGAGATGGACACTGCAAACTAACTTCCACTGTCCATCCTAACGCTACCTGCCAGAGGTCTGTTGCACTATAAATATCCAGGTTAGGCCTGCCTTCAATATGAATGTAACACCAAGAACATCCAGGGACAAACAGATGAATAAAGGTCAGTTTAAGAACACAATTAACAAGAGCCAGGGAAATATAACACCCTCAGATCACAACTATACTACTTCAGCAAGCTCTGGATAGCCTAATACAACCAAAGCATACAAAAATGACCTTAAATCTAATCTTACAAAAGTAGCACAGGCCTTTACAGAGAAAATGAATAAATTCCTTAAGGAAATACAGGAAAACACATTCAAAGATACAGAGGCTTTTAAAGAAGAAACAAATAAATTTCTTAATGAAAGACAGTAAAATACAATTAAGTGAATGAAGGAAATGAATAAAATTGTTGAAGATCTGAAAATGGAAATAGAGGCTATAAAGAAAAAATAAACCAAGGGAATCCTGGAGGTGGAAAATCTAAGGAAGAGAACAGGATCACTAGATGAAAGCATCACCAAGAATAAATGCACAGATGAAAGCATCACCAAGAATGCACACAATAGAACAAAGAATCTCAAGTGAGGAAAATAGGATAAATAAATAGATACATAAGTCAAAGAAAACGCAAAAAAATGTAAAATATTCATGACACAAAACATCTATGATATCTTGGATACCATAAAAAAAATCTAATGTAATAATTATAGGAACAGAAGAAGATGAAAATTCCCAGCTGCAAGGACCAGAAAATGAAGAAAATATCTCCAAGATAAAGAAAGAGATACCTATAAATATACAAGATGCTTACAGAACACCAATTAGATTTGACTAGAAAAGAAAATCCTCCTGCCACATAATAATAAAAACACAAAATCTACACAACAAAGAAAGAATATTAAAAGCAGCAAGGGCCAAGAAACATATAAAGGCAGACCTATCAGAATTATACCAGACTTCTCAATAGAGACTCTACAAGTTAGAAGCACCTGGGCAGATGTCTTATAGCCCCTAAGAGAGAAAGACCTTTAAAGAAGAAGTGAAATACAGACTACTATATGAAGCAAAACTCCCAACTATAGAGAAAACTACATATTCTAAAACAAACCCTAATTCAAACAATATCTATCCACAAATACAGACTTACAAAAAATACTACAAAAATTCAACCCAAGGAAGTTAACTACACCAAAGAAAACAAAGGAATATATACTTTCAATCTAGGAGAAATAGTATCTCTCAATATCAATGAACTCAATTCCCCAATAAAAAGACACAGGCTAACAGAATGGATGCAAACAAAAGGATACATCATTTTGCTGCATACAAGAAACATACATCAGCAACAAAGATAGCCATTAACTCAGCGTCAAAGGCTAAATTTTTTTTCCAAGCAAATGGACGCAACAAGCAAACTGGAATAGCCATATTAATATCTAATAAAACATACTTTCCACCAAAATTAGTAAAAAGATGTGGAATATCACTTCATATTCTAAGGGGAAAAAAAATCCCCCAAGACGACTTCTTAATTCTGAACTCTATGTCCCAAATGCAAAGGCATCCAAGTTCATAAAACAAATACTACTAAAGCTTAAATCACACATTGAAATACAGATATTAATACTGAGAAAGTTCAACACACCCACCCTCTGCAATGGACAGGTCATAGAGACAAAATCTAAAGAGAAAGATAATAAAATTAACTGGTGTGCCAGGCAGTGGTGGCACATGCCTTTAATCCCAGCACTTGGGAGGCACAGGCAGGTGGATTTTTGAGTTCGAGGCCAGCCTGGTCTACAGAGTGAGTTCCAGGATAGCCAGGGCTATACAGAGAAACCCTGTTTCAAAAAAAAATTAACTGATGTTATGAATGTTATCAATTGAATGGAGCTAACAGATATTTAGAGAACAATTTGCACAAAGAAAAAAGAGTATACCATTCAACACATGGCACCCTCTTCAAAATTGACCATATAGTTGGTCACAAACCAAGTTTCAAGAGAAATAATACTATAATAATACTATATATATATAATTTTATGTTATATCGATTATTATAATATGCCTATGAATATATAATAAACATTATATACACATATCTCACACACACACAAACACACACATATCTTCTTTTATCATATCAGAACACCATTGATTATATCTGGAGCTCAAAAACAACAGAAACAGCAGAAGGTCTACAAACTCATGGAAACTAGACAACTCTATACTAAGTGGTCGCTATATCAGAGATGAAATAAAAGAAGAAATTAAAGACTTTCTAGAATGTTACTTTTCTTTTATCAAAGCCTACCTTTAATGATGTTCTTAAGTGCATTAACCTTCACTTTTAGCCTACCACCCACCAGAGGTAGTGAAATAGAAATGATATGGGGGATGGGGACCTGTTTAAAAATGGTTTGTTGGAGTAATTCCTATCTGGGTTTTCTGAAAATTTGCCCTTCAGTTCACAGGTCAGCATTTGCAGCTCAATTTACTCATAAAAGCATCATGGATAGGCTATTCATCCAGTTCTAGAGAGTCAGGATAGCAAACAAGCATCAGCAGCAGTGGCCCTACATAGCAGAGACAACCAGCCTCAGCCTTTGCACAAGTCAACAGGAGGGACCAGGAGGATGCCAGAAGTTCTTGCCTCTGCCTCTCTCATCAAAGTAAATATCAGCAAAGACACTAGACTAACAGGTGTTGCACAGCTAGCTCTATAAGCAAGCCTAGCTCAGCCTCTATCACTCTCTGTCAAGTCCTTTTTATACTCCCACCAAACATCATATGTCCTCTAAGAGTCTTGCCTCAGCATGTGTGTTACCTCAGTGGTGTGTCTATCCCAGCTGAAATCATTCTGCCAAACAGCCCAAGTCCATGGAATCAGCAAGAGACTCTAGCACACCACCAGAAGTTTCTTGGTGCATTTCATTCTATGGAATCTCAACAAATGCAGCTCAGCTATGCATGTAAGCCAGACCAATACATGTGTGTCATTTGTGAAGAATCCTTCATCACATGCCCTTTTACTGCTTGCTTTAACAGAATATATTTTCACTTGTCTGCTTCAGTGAAATGTTCCTTCACAAAACTGCCTTATCCATTCACCTGTGTCCACTTCAAGTAAATGCTCCTTCATGTGTTTGCCTAAGCAAAACACGATCAAACTGACTTTCCGAAAAACTCCTAAGTTTCCACTTCACTAGAATACAATGAAAATAAACATATTGGACACAGTGAAAGCCATGGTAAGAGTTCATAAAAATTCATAACACTAATGCCTTAATAAAGAAATTAGAAAGTTTTTATCATATGAATTTAAAAGTACACCTGAACATTCTAGAAGAAAAAGAAAGAGAACACATCTAAGAGGAGTATACAGCAGGAAATAGTCAAACTAGGGGCTGAACTCAATAAAGTAGAAAGAAGAAAAGGAAAGGAAAGGAAAGGAAAGGAAAGGAAAGGAAAGGAAAGGAAAGGAAAGGAAAGGAAAGGAAAGGAAGAGAAAGGGAGAAAGGGAGGAGAAAGGGAGAAGAAAGAAAGAAAGAAAGAAAGAGAGAGAGGGAGGGAGGGAGGGAGGGAGGGAGAGAGAGAGAGAGAGAGAGAGAGAGAGAGAGAGAGAGAGAGAGAGAGAAAGAGAATACAACAATAACAAAAAATTTTTTACAAAGTATCAATGCAGTCAAGACCTAGTTCTCTGAGAAAACCAACCAGAGAGACAAATCATTATCCAAAGTAACTGAACGGAAAAGAGAAAGTATACAAATAAACAAAATCAGAAATGAAAAGGAAGACATAACAACAGACAATGAGGAAATTTATAGAATCATTGGGTCTTACTTCAAATGCCCATAGTTTTCTTTTTCCCAGGGATATAGTGTGTCCTTCAGTATATGAAAATTCATCAATGTGATCTACCATATAAGCATGAATGAAAATGATCACATGATCAACTCATTAATTGCTTAGAAAGCTTGTGACAAAATCCCATACTCCTTTATGTTAAAAGTCTTGGAGAAATCAGGGATAGAATGTGCATACCTAAGCATAATAAAAGCAACACACAGAAACCCAATAGCCCACATGAAATTAATTGTATAGGAACTTAAAGTTATTCCACTAAAACCAGGGGCAAGACAAGGATGCCCACTCTCTCCCTATCTCTTCAACATAGTGTTTGAAGTTCTATCTAGACCACTAAGATATCTAAAGGAGATCAAGGGGAAAGAAATTGGAAGAA
>LR754393.1:7905-28752 GCA_902729485.2 Mus minutoides | reverse complement strand
CCAAATTCTTATTGAAAAGCAAACAACCCAGGATAACTAAAAAAAAAATCCTGTAAAATAAAAGAACTTTGGGAGGTATTAGTATTCCTGATTTCAAGCTGTATTATAGATCAATAGTAATAAAAATGAGATGATATTGACATAAAATCACAGGTTGATCAATGGAATGGAATCAAATATCCAGAAATAAACCTGCTCACATGCAGATTCTTCATTTTTGACAAAGAGGCCAAAAATGTACAATTTAAAAAAGAATGCATCTTCAATAAATGCTGCTGGTCCAACTAAATGTTTTCATTTAGAAGAATGCAAATAAAACCATATTTATTAGCTTTCACAAAACTGAAGTCCAACTGCTTCAAAGTCCCCAACATAAAACTGGACATGATAAAACTAGGAGAAAAGAATGTGGGGAACTTCCTTGAATATATTGACACACGAGGCAAATTCTTGAAGTGAATACCAATAGCTCAGGCACTAAGATCAACAATTAATAAATGGGACCTTGCAAAACTGAAAAGCTTTTGAAAGGTTAAGCATAACATCAATAAGACAAAACAGTAACCTATATAATATGAAGAGGTTTTTACCAACCCTACATCAGTCAGAGGAATAATATCCAAAATATATGAAGAACTAAACAAAGTACAAACCAAGAAACCAAATAACCAAATGTAAAAGTCTGGTATATAGGGAAACAGAATTTTCAAGAGAGGAATCTCAAATAGGTGAGAAGCACTTAGAGAAATGTTCAAAGTCCTTAGTCATCAGGGAAATGTAAATCAGAACAACTCTGAGGTTCGATCTTCAGAATGGCTAAGATAATGAACTCAAGAAATAGCACATGCTGGCTAGTATGTAAAGCAAGGGGATCATTTCTCCATAGCTGGTGCAAACTAGTATAACCATCTAAGAAATCAATTTGAGCGTTTCTCAGAAAATTGGGAATAATTCTAACCTAAGACCCAGCTATACCATTCTTGGGCATATACACAAAAGTTGTTCCACCATACTACAAAGACACTTGCTCAACTATGTTCATAGCAGCTTTATTAATAATATCTAGAAACTGAAAATAACCTAGGTGTCTGTCAACTAAAGAAAAGATAAAAGATATGTTACATTTACATAATGGAATACTATTGAGCTATGAAAAACATCACAACATGTAATTTACAGGCAAATAGTTTGAACTAGAAAATACCCTCCGGAATAAAGTAATGCTGATCCAGAAAGACATGCATAGCATGTACTTACTCGCTTACAAGTGCACATTTGTTATAAAATATGGGATAACCATGCTATAATCCAAAGAACCAAAGAAACTAAATAATTAGGAGGACCAAAAGGGGGATGCTTGAATCTCACTCAGAAGAGGAAACAAAACCTTGATTGGAAGGGGTTAGATGCAGGGAACTGGGTGGGAGAGGTGGTGAGGAGGGGAAGAGAATGGGGATCAGGTGTTTTAAGAAGGGGGAAAGAGAATGCTGTAAGTGAGAACTGAAACTAGTGGAGGACATCCCTGGGACTAACTGCAGACTTGAACCTGCAGAAGGTCTTGAGAGTCTATATGGGTAACCACAGCTGAGACTCCTACCAGTGGAGGATATGGAAGGTGAAGTAGCCACCTCTTGTAGCAAGGAGGGACTTCTTCTGGAGGGTGGGTGATAACCCATTTGCAAAACTTTTAACCCCAAATCTATCTTGCCTACAAGATGTGCAGGTGTAAAGATAAATCAGAGAGTGTGGGAATGGCAAGATAATTACTAGCCCAAATTGAAACCCATTACATGGAGAGAGCCAACTCCTGACACTATTAATGATACTCTGCTAAGACTAGAGACAAGAGGGCTCACAGAGACTGAACTAGTTTCCCTACATGTTTGTAGCAGACATACAACTTGGTCTTCATGTGTGTTCTCTAACAATTAGAGCCAGGGCTGTCTCTGATTCTACCTTTAAATACCCTCCCACTAGTTGGACTGCCTAGTTGGGCCTCATTGTGTGAGGATATGCCTAGTCCTACTGCAATTGGATGTTTATGGGTAGGGTTGTACTCAAGAGGGGATTTCCCTTCTCTTAGGAGAAGAGGTAGTAGTAATAAGGAGAGGAATATATAAGGGTTGGACAAGGAGGAGGGTGGGTGCAATCCAGATGGAAAGAGAATAAATTAATGACGAAAAACAACATGAGGGTGGATATAGGAGGAGTTGGGGAGAAGTGAAGATTATCAAAACACATTGTAAGGCATTCTCAAAGAACTAATGCAAACTTTAAAACACAGAAGCAATAACAAGAATCAAACAGAATTTGTCAGGTATGGTGACATAAGTGCTCGTGTTACAAACAGTTGGCATAATACAGGAAGCCACCTGTGCTATACAACACAAATAGGACAAATAGGACTGTATGTCAAAAACTAAACACACAAATACAATAAAATAATGAAGGCCTGAGTCAACAAATTTTCATCCTTAGAAATAATAACATTAAAAAAGATGGACAATGACTACTATAGAGTCTGCATCTTTCAATGTGCAACAACCATTTTTCTACTCAGAATTCTTTCTCCTGTGTATGCAAATCATAATCAAATGCAGTTCTTAAGAATACTGAAATGTGATTAATTCAGAGTCCAGCACTCTTGGTTTTTATCCAGGTCAATTGCTTGACCTGTATCATACATGTATCTACATTTTTCGCGTGCAGTGACTCTTTTAATCACTAATCACTGGACATACATCATCAGTCAAAGTTAAGCTTTTTCTTCTTAACTTGGAAACTTCTTAAAATTATGAAATTATGAAACATGCACACTTCCTTTGCTATATTATAAAACAGAGTATTGGGGAAATAACTATTTTTAACTCAGGAGCAGTTATGGTCACCCAATTAGTGAACATAATACTGTAGGAAAAGTAGAAGAATTGCTGAAATAACTAAATATTTAAAAAATAAACTAAGGTTTATTTTCTGCATACTAATTTTTATTTTAAGTCTACATGCTGAGCATATTTGTCATAAAATGGAAATTATAGAAAAGCATTTGCTGAAAATTTCAGAAGTCTTTTCTCTGCATTTTCTTTTATATTGCAACAAAAACAAAAATTGGAGGATGTTTTCTGTATAATATGAAAATATTCTTTCATTAAATTACTTAGAATAGCAGTAAGCTTTGGCTTTTGAGTCATTGTGGAAGGAAAGTTTACAGCTATGGAAATTTTTTATTTCACTTTTTAGAGAGTAATGGGGGAGGTCAGAGGGTGGAAAATGCCTCTAGGCAGCTTTGATAAAGAAGTTTATTCTAAGGGCTAGAAAGAACCACCTGTCCCCTAATCAGCACTTCTGCTCTCAGCAGGGCTCAAGTCTTTGGTTCAGTAAAGCAGGTGAGTGACTAAATGAGATTCACTCATATAAGAGTGCCA
Source organism: Mus minutoides (assembly GCA_902729485.2). Lineage (NCBI taxonomy): Eukaryota > Metazoa > Chordata > Mammalia > Rodentia > Muridae > Mus > Mus minutoides. Next base: position 25,327 of record LR754393.1, on the reverse strand, counting down.
TCTTTTTTCCATTTGGTAGTTATTTAGGAATTTTGCTTCCAAATGCAAGATTCCAGATCTAGAATCAAACCCTAGCATATCTGTGCATAAGGAATAAGGCCTTCTTATGGAAGAGAAAAGTAAGAAATTTATGCACATAAATAATAAAAGCAACCAACACCAGCTACTAAGTTCTGGAGTCCTGAAATAGTCAACAATGTAGACTATAGAAATCCAAAACCTGTATCTTCTAATTCTAGAGGGCAAACATCCAAACTTGGCCTTACAATATTAATACCTGAGAGTCACTGTGGCTCAGTATCTTCTGGAGGACTGGGGGAGGGTCTAGGGAAGTACCAGCTTCTTCCCTTATCCAGAGTCTAATAGTCACAGGTTTTTTATGTGTCATCTTCAACCTCCCAAGCCAATAGCATTCCAGCTTCAAATTACTCTCCCTGTTGACATACTTGCCTATGCAAAGAACTCTATGAGATATCCTTTCTTCATTAGGACTTTTGTATATTTATTGCACTCAAATAATACAAAATTACCTTGTCACTACAGAGCCCTTAATTTAATGACACTTGCCAGTAACTTTGTCATATAAGGTGAAAGAGTCCCATATATCAGATATTATGCCACCATCTTTCTGAGGAAATAATTTTGTCTATAACATAGCACATGTTTTTTCTCTAAATGATTCAATAAAAGGCATGTTCATGAAGAAATTCATAATGTCTGCTGTCCTTACACATATGTTTGCACTGTTGGAAAATTACAATGTTTATACTTATCTATACTTAGAATAACTACAAAGGCAGATGATAAAGGATTGAAAAATAAGGTCCAATTGAACTAAATTTCACCAACCTGAGTCCTATCAGAATTTTGTAACAGAGGCAAAACATGTTTTATTTACTCATATATTTATTTGTCCAAACTCATGTAGTATTTTATTTTCCATTCTGAACACAAAATATAGAACACATGAATGTCATGTAAATTATTCTCTTTTATATATTTTACATACCCAAATAAGATTATTTATTGAAAATGGGGTATATTATTTATGCTTTAATAGCAGACAATCTAAGCAAATCTTCTAGTTCTTTGGAGGTCACTTATGCTTTGAGAAGCTGTGCTGTCATTATAGAGTCAGAAAACATAACTGCCCATGAATGCTGCTTGAGTTCAACACCAAAGGCTAAATAGACTAAAACACTACATTAATTAAAGCCTATTATACTCAGCAGTTGGCTAAGGGATATGTGGCTGCAGACAAACTTTAAAATATACTAACCAATATAATAATTCTGTCAAAATAACAAATGACTTTTTAAAACTAAAACCCCACTTTAGCTATTCTAACAATAAGTTTATGTCCACTGCTTTTCTCTTTATTTTACTGCCCAAGTGTATACATCTTTCATTTTAACATAAATGCAAGCACAATATAGAAGCACATTTGTATTTACTTTTTAACAAGTATTTGAAATAACTAAACTTTTTTTTTTTTTTTTTTTTTACTTTTAATGCCTACAAAGTATTCAACAAGCATGCTTCAGTTTCCTTCTCTGTTGATGCAGTAAGATTAACTGAAAACAACTTGGAAAGGAAAGGTTTTATCTACTACTACACTTCCAGGTAATAATCCATTGTGGAGAGAAGTTGGGGTAAAAACTCAAACATGGAGGCAGGAGCTANTTTTTTTTTTTTTTTTTTTTTACTTTTAATGCCTACAAAGTATTCAACAAGCATGCTTCAGTTTCCTTCTCTGTTGATGCAGTAAGATTAACTGAAAACAACTTGGAAAGGAAAGGTTTTATCTACTACTACACTTCCAGGTAATAATCCATTGTGGAGAGAAGTTGGGGTAAAAACTCAAACATGGAGGCAGGAGCTAAATGCAGCACTGCTTTCTGACTTGCTGCCCATTTCTTGCTTAGATTCCTTTCCTCTACAACTCAGCATCTTCTGACCAGGGGTGGCACCATCTACATTAGGGTGAACCCTCGTACATCAATTAGCAATTTGAAAATTCCCCAGAGACATGAATATAGAAAAATCTGGAGTACCCTAGGAACTTGAGTTATAGACAGTTGTGAGCCACCCCACATGGGTACTGGGAACTGAATGACCATACACTGTAAGGTTATTATGTTCTATTAACTGATGAACTACCTTTCCAGCCATATTTTTACTTTTTTGTAGTTGTTGTTGTTACATACATTGTGTCTATGTGTCCGTGTTTATATGCATATGCATTTCTATGGTAGTCAGTTGAAACTTGTAGAAGTTGATTCTTGCCTTTTATTATATGGGTCTTGGGGATCAAATATAATGTACAAGTTCTCCAACAGATACTTTTAACAGTTGGTCTGCTATGCCAGTCTTTAAAATATTATTTATATTTTCATATTTAAAAATCATATTTAGTTTTATATAATGTGTGCTCGGGAATTTACACAGAATTTTTGAACCTGCAAGATGATCACAATGGTGGGTGGCTACTCAGCCTTTACCAATTCCTCCATGAAGCAGTCTCTCAGATACTCACAACTCGTGATAACAACATACTAATTTCAAAACTTGCAAGCATTCAGTGTGATCATCCACAAAGTCTTAATTCTTTAGAGTACAAGTGATGTCTCTTATACAGTACAAAGGCTACAACAAATTCTCTGAGAGCCAGAGAGTTTACATGTGTCATTGATCAAATGTGCAGTGTTCTTCTAGACAAAAATACTAATAAATTCTATCACCATAATGAGTGCCTAAGCTTAGCTTTTAGAATCTTCATCTTAGAGACTTCTCAAAATGCCCCAATTTCCAGAATATTTCTTCTGCTGCATGATCTGAGGTTTCCTATAGCTGTCTTCCAATATAATACCCTTAAAAACAATGACAAAGACAAGGCATACATGAATGAGTATAAAGATTGAACTACCTACAGATTATTGTTGGTTTTACATTAAGTATATATTTCAGAAGAGTTGAAAATGTGAAAAAGTAGAGTTATTTAAAAGTCTACTGATGCATGAACCTGAACATATAAAATTATATATAGAACTTAAATATGTGTATGAATACATAGTTTATACTGAATTTCTTGCAAAATATTTAATTATATTGAATGTCACTTCTTTCAAGAAACAGGACATTGAAATTCCATCTCCATATGTTGAATAAGAAAGAAAAAAATAGATATAATAGAGGCTGGCAAAAACGTGACGTGGCTGTTTTATTTGAGAGACTGAAGGCAATTTTTGATGTATTCATTATTTGATCTCTCATTTAAAATTCAAGTCTACAAGGAGGATGGGTATTTTGTTAAAAATAAGCACTAAAATGTTTAACATAAGATAGAGCAATTTATATACAAAAATACCGAAACTTGAGGAAAACTATAATAAATTGATATGTATTACAACTTTAACTTATTTGCATTATACATCTGTCCAGTATTTAACAAAAGAATCTCAAATCATAAAGTTTTAGTTTTAGCATGTGTGGATGTGATATGTGTGTCACTTATTTGCATTATACATCTGTCCAGTATTTAACAAAAGAATCTCAAATCTTAAAATTTTAGTTTTAACATGTGTGGGTGTGATATGAATGTCCATCTATGTATGTGTATGAGAGCACAAGTCATCTATTGTACACATGTGGAGGTCTGAGGACTACCTCAAATGTTGGTCTTTGCTACTTAACTTGATAGGAATTGTCTTTCCTTTTGTTGGTCACTGTTGAAAACAATAGTCTAGATGGCCCTTTAGCTTCTGGAGATTGTCTTAATTTTATCTTCCATCTTGACACAGGACCACTGTACCTGGCATTAAATGAATTCATGGGTTTGACACAATATGTTTTGGGTAGACCAACAATGGCTATCTTACTTCAGATGAGTAGAGAATCTAATAGTCACTTATCTGTGAATCAGAACATGTCAGTGGTCCTAATCTAGCTCTTAAGGCTCAGACTTTTCTGGAAAGAAGGTATGTTTTGGTAAGAGCAAAGGGATGATATACCAATAAAAACAAACGTGCCAGCAAGATGGAAGACAAGCAGGTAGCAAAGCTTCTGTATTCCACCTCCTTCCTTCAGGGCTGCCAAAGAAAGCTGCCATTCCCAATTAGCATTGGTCTTCCTTCATCAAGAAAAATTTTCACAGGTATACCTAGGCCTTGTCCTTTAGTAAATTCCAGACTATTCATGCTAACTAACAAGACTGTCCACCACAAGCTGGGCAGTGGTGGCACATGATTTTAGTCCCAGCACTTGGGAGGCAGAGGCAAGCAGATTTCTGAGTTTGAGGCTGGCCTGGATTACAGAGTGAGTTCCAGGATAGCCAGGGCTACACAGAGAAACGCTGTCTTGGAAAAACCAACCAACCAACCAACCAACCAACCAACCAACCAAACAAACAAACAAACAAACAAAAAACACTATCACATAAAGATAATTATCAATCATTATAGAGGTGAAGTGATTTGCCATAATCTTTCTAACACAGTATCATTTGCTTGATACAATAAAATACTGATATATTCCATAATTAAAATATAGAACCAAAATAATCATTCACATATATTAAATTATATTAATATATATTATAAATATGTTAGGTAAATCTGATTTCTGCTAAGGAATATTTAAAGAGAGCACAAATCAATTTTCTAAAATTAGAATTTTTTAGGGTAATTCATTTATTCATGACTTTTGAACACATACATAAGCACCAGCTGTTTTAGAGATCAGCAGGCAGAACAAGAAAACATCTATTATCATTTTATATGCTACATATTTTTTAATAAAAAAATAACAGAATGTCCAATATTGTTGGTAAGTCATGGATATTATGGTGACACGCTGCCAAAGGCTATGTCTGATTCTAAAATTACACTTAAGCATGTAACTGCAACATATTTCTTTGAATAATTACGTATGGAGATTGGATGCTATCAAACTGTTGGAATTTAAGCCTAACTTATTTTATAACATTCCAGTAGAAGTCTAAAATCTGTTTTTCCTTCTGTTTTGAGAAGCCTCAATATAAGCCAACATTTCCTCATTCTTCTTTTTGTTGTCCGGTCCATTTCTATCTACAAGCTCTTATAGTAACACTAGGTACCACACAAAAAAGGCATTCCCTTGGAAAAAATAGTGGATAACAATCTACTGGTACATATTACACGTGTTTTCTTCTATGAAAAAGAGTTTAGTATCCTGAGATTACACAAAAATGGCCTCCAACAACCAAGCCCTAGGAATTGACAGCAGTGAGAAAATATCCTCCAGATAGATATTATAAGTGAAGTGTAGCCAACCTAAATGAGCTACTTGACATAAAGGCCAGTGAAGAGGTTTGAGAAGCAATCACTGCTTTGCATATGAGCTACAAACAAAATCAGTTTTAATGTACAATAAATGTCCTTTCTGACATTTAATTTATTCTACATAGTTTGAATATTTCTGTTCCTGCATATGTTTCAAAGAGTAAATTCAGTAATGGCCATTATTATTTTTAAAGAAATATTTCTGTAATTAATCTCATTCATTAGTAAAGAAATAAAATAATCATTCAAAATATTATAGTCAATTATACAAAGATTATTGTATAACTACTCAAATTAATATTACAGAATACGTTACCATCTTCTCAGTAACAGGAAAATCCTTTCCCTATTTTCAAGTACTACTATAAGCAGCAAAAAATAATCACAAAAATACTTATTTTGGCTTAGTAAACCTTCTCTTTCAAAACCTATGATGTCACTAGTCCTGGGTAGGTTAATAAATATAATTTTTCTCATTGAGAATGTCTTAAATACAATTAGAAATTTATTGATTATCACACTGTAGTACCCATATGGTTATTATGCTCTACTGGTCAATGTTGTGATTCACAGCAGTTATAGCTGCTTAGAACTATTGATTACTTCTGTCCTTTGGAAATTTGCATGACACCTTCTAATACCATGAGTGTTAGTCATCAGAAAAGAGACTTTTAAATAAGCTTCAGTTCTGAGAACTGTGGGGCTTTGGGTATAGGGGAAGAGGGGGGAGGGAGAAAGCCTTGTCCGGTGGGAGGTCCGGTGGGAGGACTGCTGGATGCTTTCCAAGTGTCCCCATGAGGGCATCTGGTTGTGTGAAGTCACTGACCCCACACACCAGGGGGCCGACAAAGGCACCCCCCCACACACACACACACACCAGGTTCTCAGTCTCTGGCATCCCATGCTGGATATAGCAGAGGAGCTGAGAACAGAATAGGGGCCCCAGGGATACAAGAAGAAGGCAGAGGGAGAGAGGTTCCCACACAGTCAAGAGTCCAGGCCTTGATGAACAGAGACAGTCTATGGTTTTAGAGCTTTATTGTAGAAATGTAGGGGGAAAGAGAAAAGGTAAAAGAGAGACCCGCCATGACCAAGAGGAGAGAAGGGAGAAAAGGAGAGAGAGAAGAAAGGCTAGAGAGCAAGAAAGGTTAAAGAGAGAGAGGTAAAAGCTTAGAGAGTAAGACAGAGAGAGTAAGAGGGAGAGTAAGGAAAGTAAAAGCTTAAGAGAGTAAGAGAGCGAGGAGGGGCCAAACAGCCCCTCTTATAGTGGGATTGTTATCTTGCTGTTGCTAGGTAACTGGAAGGAATCTAGCCTGGAGGTCAGAAGCTTGGGACATTGTGTACTTAACTGCTAGCCAGGAACCACTCCTGTGGGGGCTGTGGGGGTGGTAAATTTGAAAGGAGCCAAGGGTCCAGGAGACATGAGGGAATGCCTTCTGTTCCATATAGGTGGGAATTAACACCTGTCGGGTTATACCAGGGCTCAGACCACAACTCAACTGGAGACCAGACTGTCTGTGCATAGCCCATTGTCCCACAGAGACCTCTGGATCTTGTGTCTCTCAAATGGATAGTGTCTACACTATATTACCTAACTACAATCTAAATATTTGTCCTTATACCAACATGTAAATGTAGTTCCCAAAACTTATCAAGAAAACTTATCTTTACAACAGACAAAAACAACTACCCTACACAATAATCGAATGAAGTTGTGGAACTTAGTCACAATGGATATTTCTACAATACATCTCCTGTACCTAAGACTCAGGAAATACTGAAAAAGAGGGGTCAAAAGATTGTAACATTCAAACACCAGGAATATTTCTCTGAGACATTATCTCTTAGTAGTATCATAAGCTCCACCCATAAAATCATACCAACATGACTGCCTAAACTTGAGCTGAAAAAAGGAGGCAACAAAAAACGTTACCCAGATAAGAGCATGCCAACTGCTCATCCAATAACAAATGGTCAGTCTGGAAAACAAGTTACCCAGATAAGAGCATGCCAACTGCTCATCCAATAACAAACGGTCAGGCTTGACAACATACACATAGGAATCATCATACTGAAAAGAGTGTATTTTTATATTTATGAATATATCAATTGTAGGTTTTTTTCCTGTGAATATATACTATAAACACAGCAACTCCTAGAAAGGAAAACATTTATTGGGGCTGGCACACAGTTCAAAAATTTTGTCCATTATCATCATAGCAGAATGAACCCACACACCTTTGGTCAACTTATCTTTGACAAGGGAGCTAAAACTATCCAGTGGAAGAAAGACAGCATTTTCAATAAATGGTGCTGGCACAACAAGTGGTCAACATGTAGAAGAATGGATATTAATCCATTCCTATCTCCTTGTATAAAGCTCAAGTCTAAGTGGATCAAAGACCTCCACATTAAACCAGAGACACTGAAATTCATAGGGGAGAAAGTGGGGAAAACCCTTGAAGATATGAGCACAGGGTAAAATTCCTAAACAGAACACCAATGGCCTGTGCTGTAAGATCACAAATCGACAAATGGGACCTTATAAAATTGCAAAGCTTCTGTACAGCAAAAGATACTGTCAATAAAACAAAAAGGACACCAACGGAATGGGAAAGAATTTTTACCAATCCTAAATCTGATAGCAGGTTAATATCCAATATTTACAAAGAGCTCAAGAAGCTGAACTCCAGAAATTCAAATAACCCCATTAAAAAATGGGGTAGCGAGCTAAACAAAGAGTTCGCAACTGAAGAATGCCAAAGGGCTGAGAAGCACCTTAAAAATGTTCAAAATCCTTAATCATCAGAGAAATGCAAATCAAAACAGCCCTGAGATTCTACCTCACACCAGTCAGAATGGCTAAGATCAAAAATCCAGGTGACAGCAGATGCTGGCGAGGATGTGGAGAAAGAGGCACACTCCTCCATTGCTGGTGGGATTGCAAGCTGGTACAATCACTCTGGAAATCAGTCTGGCAGTTTCTCAGAAAACTGGACATAGTACTACCGAAAGATCCAGCAATACCTCTACTGGACATATACCCAGAAGATATTCCAACTGGTAACAAGGACACATGCTCCACTATGTTCATAGCAGCCTTATCTATAATAGCCTGACGCTGGAAAGAACCCAGATGTCCCTCAACAGAGGAATGGATATAGAAAATTTGGTACATTTACATAATGGAGTACTACTCAGCTATTAAAAACAATGAATTTATGAAATTCTTGAACAAATGGATGTATATGGAGGATATCATCCTGAGTGAGGTAACCCAATCACAAAAGAAATCACTTAATATACACTCACTGATAAGCGGATATTAGCCCAAAAACCTAGAATGCCCAAGATACAATTTCCAAAACACAAGAAAATCAAGAAAGATCAATGCGTGAATACTTCATTCCTCCCTAGAATAGGGATTAAAATATGCATGGAAGGAGGTGCAGAGACACTCCAAATCCGCTTGCTCCGGGTTTAGCCTTTAACTGCTGAGCTTTGGAGCTAAAATGAAAGGATGGACCATCCAGAGAGTGCCCCACCCGGGTGGTCCATCACATAATCAGCCACCAAATGCAGACACTACTGCATATGCCAGCAGGATATTGCTGAAAGGACCCTGATATAGCTGTCTCCTGTGAGGCTTTGACAGTCCCTGACAAATACAGAAGTGGATGCTCACAATCATCTATAGGGCAGAACACAGGGTCCCCAATGTAGGAGCTAGAGAGAGTACCCAAGAGCTGTAGGGGTCTGCAACCCTATAGATGGAACAACAATATGAACTAATCAGAACCCCCAGAGCTCATGTCTCTAGCTGCATATGTATTAGAAGATGGCCTAGTTGGCCATAATTGGGGAAGAAAAGCCCTTGGTCTAAGAATGTTTATATGCCCCAGTATAGGGGAATACCAGGGCTAAGTAGTGGGAGTGGGTGGGTAAGGGAGCAGGGCGGAGGGAGGGCATAGGGGACATATGGGATAACACTTGAAATGTAAATGAAGAAATTATCAAATAAATAAATAAATAAATAAATAAATAAATAAATAAATAAATAGATAAATAAATGAAAAGAACCTGGTAGGAAGGAAGACATGATGCTCAGAATTTTACATCTAGATCAACAGGCTCAGGAATAGGCAGTTAACCACTACACTTAGCTTAAGCTTCTAAAACTTCAAACCCATCTCTAGTGATATATTTTTTCCAACAAAGCTATACCTTCTCCAATAAGGCCACACTTATTGATAGTATCATTCTCTATAAGCCTGTGGGGGGTCATTTTTACTCAACCCACAATACATAACCATACAAGTAAGTAGCAGCAATTGATTACGAAAAAAGAGAGACCATGAATTTAAAAGAAGTCAAAAAGTAATATATGAGAGATTTTGGAGGGAAGAGCATTAAGAGAGAAATGATGTAATCCAATTATAATCTCAAAAACTAAAAGACTGCCAAATTTTTCCATAGCCAAGTCATCACTTATTTATATTTGGCAAGGTGAAGTTGAAAACTCAGTCTTACTATGATCCATTTTAATAAAATGTTATTTACTGCTAGAATTATAACAATTTATAGCATGGAATTTTAAATTTTAGATCCAAAAATTATAATGATTAAGTTTTGTTTACTTTTCAAAAGTAATTATAAATTATAAATTTACATGTGTTAGGCCAGAACCTGATTGTGATATACAATAGAAGTTCTTGAGAAACATTTGTCTTCGTTTTCCAATCAACTAAAAGTGGCCAACCTATTGGCCATTATATTGTAAAATTTTCTTGAAAGGATATATGGTCCTCATTGTACGTATTGTTGTCTGGAGAATTCAAATTAGTTGGAATAAAGCTTCCTTTCAAATATATTGACTGTTTGAAAATAGAAATCACAAGCTTCCTGAAAGACCAAAAAATCATATAGAATAATGTGTAAGCTCTGAAAAATATACTTCTCCTTACATATTTGTATGTGATTCAATGCAATATAAATTTAGTTTCCTCTGTGTCAGCTTTTGATTACTTAATTCCAAAGGTCTGGAGTAGCACTTTTTTCTTCTTTCTCATTCCAAAACTCACAGTAAACAAGGCTTTCTACTCATAATTCAATCATTTTCAATCTCTGCTGTTGTCAGAACTTCTGGTTTCCTTAGAGCCTGTTCTTGCTCTTAGAAATTCTGAACTCATGCAAGTTGTTGGTGTTAGAAATCTCCATCTGAATAGGCACTAGAAAAGCTTCAATATTACCTACTGCATGAAACAGAAATCCTCACTGTGTCTCCTCGACAAAGGGTTCCCTGGTCTATAAAAGAAAACATAGAATGATATTTAATACACAACTGAAGGGAGAATTGAGAAGACTATTCAGGTTTTGTTGACTAAAAAGATGACACAATTCCAATGATACTATGCTCATAAGTATCACCTAGAATATATTGATGCATTTTTGCTATTTATTCCATCAGAAAAGTATTTGTGTTTCTCAAAGTAATAGAAATATAGTTATAAACATGATATCATTTTTAGGAGGGAGAAGTATATTTATTTTCTCATGCTATAGTAAACTTATGCAGAATCTGTAAAGATACTTCTTAGATATTTCTTTTCTCAAGTCTGATAAAGTGTATTCAAATTTTACCTTTACTTTTTTTGGAACTTTTTCTCTTTACTCCCTTTGGTCTCAGTACCAAACCTTCTATCCCCCACCCCTCCTTTAAACTTCATCTTCTGTACACCTCTAGTAGCTAGGAGGTCTTTCTCTTGCAAGCTGTTTACATCTGCCCAGTGTTAACATGTTACTGTGGATACTTATCACCTTTTACTTGGCCAATTAATAACAGATGCTTCCTGATTTTAGAATCTTTCAAGTTTTCTTTGCTTCCAATTCATCTTAGGCTTTGCTGCCAGAACAAATTTCCTAAAGCATTAATCTTAGCCAAACAGCTTTTATTTAAACAATTCAATGTTCTTCAGTGACCTGTTTGGCAGTGTTTAAATGCTGTTATCTGAAATTATTTCAGTTTCCTTGAGCTTATGTTCAAGTTCGTATATATTCTAGCCTGACCTTATCTATGCATAATCACTACCATGCATTTGATTAAAAAGACTCTTCTCCATTTAAGTCCCTTGTCACTATTGACTGAGTATCATCATTTTCCCAGTTTATTATATTTCATTTTAAATATATTTGATTATCTGCCTGAAAGTATTAATATGTTTAATGTATAGGCTATATAGACATACATATAATGTTTGTCTGAAAGTTCATCTACATCATAGGTGTCTGTGATGTTTATGAACCATGGAGATTCCTGATATCCCTATAGGCAACATACAGAATTGATATTTTATGAGGCACTACAGATCAGTCAGGTATGGATTGAATAGTGACATCACTAAAGGGGCATATAGAATACTCTTTTCAGTCTCCTCTGTATTTGGTATATCCTAGGATACATTTGGAGGTAAATATTCTAGAAATAGGTTGAATTTGTTTTGTTACAGAATGTTTAAAACTGAAGAATATCTTCAATTTTCCATGTTCAAGGTGCTAGGTTTATAGTCAATGACAAGGCATGAGGGCTTGGGTTCAATCTCTAACACTGAAATTTTTTTGTTAGATATTTTCTTTTTTCTTTTACATTTCAAATGTTATCACATTTCCATGTTTCCCCTCCAAAAAACCTCTACCCCCTCTTGCTTCCCCTGCTCAACCACCTACCCACTCCCATTTCCTGGCTCTGGCATTCACTTATACTGGGGCATAGAACATTCACAGGATCAAGGGCCTCTCCTCTCATTTATGAACAACTAGGTGATCCTCTGCTACATATGCAGCTAGAGCCAAGAGTCCCACCATATGTTTTCTTTGATTGGTAGTTTAGTACCAGGGAGATCTGTGGATACTAGTTAGTTCATATTGTTGGTCCTCCTATAGTGTTGCAAACCCCTTGAGCTCCTTGAGTACTTTCTCTAGCTCCTTCATTGGAGACCCTGTGTTCAGTCCAATGGATGACTATGAGTATCCACTTCTGTATTTGTCAGGCACTGGCAGAACCTCTCAGGATACAGCTATATCGGGCTCTTATCAGCAAGCTATTGGTAGCATCCACAATAGTTTGTATGTTTGATGGTTGTAGATGGGATGGAGGATCTCCACATAAATCCAGAGACACTGAAACTTATAGAGGATAAAGTGGGAAGAGCCTGGAACATATGGGCATAGGGGAAAAAAATCCTGAACAGACACCAACGTATTCTGCTTTAAACTCAAGAATTGACAAATGGGACCTCATAAAATTGCAAAGCTTCTGTAAGGCAAAGGACACTGTCAATAAAACAAAAAGACAACCCAGAGATTGGCAAAAGATCTTTACCAATCCTAAATTCGATATAGGGCTAATATCTAATATATACAAAGAACTCAAGAAGTTAGACTCCAGAGAACTAAATAACCCTATTAAAAGTGTGGTAGAGCTAAGCAAAGAATTCTCAACAGATGAATTCTGAATGGCTGATAACCACTTAAAAATGTTTAACATCCTTAGCATCCGGGAAATGTAAATCAAAACAACCCTGAGATTCCACCTCACACAAGTCAGAATGGCTGAAATCAAAAACTCAGGTGACAGCAGGTGCTGGAGAGGATGTGGAGAAATAGGAACACTCCTCTATTGCTGGTGGGATTGCAAGCTGGTACAACTATTCTGGCATCAGTTTGGTGGTTCCTCAGAAAATTAGACATAGTATTACCAAAGGATCCAGCATTACCACTCCTGGGCATATACCCAGTAGATGCTCCAAAATATATTAAGGACACATGCTCCACTATGTTCATAGCAGCCTGATTTATAATAGCCAGAAGTTGAAAAGAACCCAGATGTCCCTCAGCAGAGGAATGGATACAGAAAATGTGGTACATTTACACAATTCACTATTACACAGCTATTAAAAACAATAAATTTATTAGATTCTTAGGCAAATGAATGGATCTGGAAGATATCATCCTGAGTGAGGTAACCCAATCACAAAAGAACACACATGATATGCACTCACTGATAAGTGGATATTAACCCAGACACTCAGAATACCCAAGATACAATTTGCAAAACACATGAAACTCAAGATTAATGAAGACCAACATGTGGATACTTCGATCCTTCTTAGAAGGGAAAACAAAATACCCATGGAAGGAGTTACAGAGACAAGTGTGGAGCAGAGACTGAAAGAATGACCATGTAATACTGAAACTTAACAGAACAGCAAACAAAAACTAAACAACCACATCTTGAGTATGCAAGCAATTTTTTCTGTACTTTCTTTGGGCTTTAGTAATTCTCTAGTTATTGACTAGAAACAGAAATAATCCTTTCCATGTAGTTATCATCTGCACAATGTAGGGACCTTTGAAGGAGTCATGAAATGGGCTCATATTTAGGTTGGATATCTGTCCAATAGGCACAAAGAAAACAGACATTGTTAAAGCACTTCCAATGTGAACATTTTTATTGAGAATGAAGCTAGGAAGTGAAGGCAGACTCCCACACAAGTAAATATGTTCTGACAACAAAATGAAGCACAGGTAGTTGTCAAAATTACAGCTAGAGATAATGGAAAGCTTGATAAGTAGGTAATATAACATTTCATATACACTTGCTGGTTAGAAATTACAAACAACTACTTGTGATCAAAATGAACTGTTCTCTCCTGACACCTACTCACTCAAAAGAAGTGTTATGCTATATGTAAAAGCCTGGGGAACATACCTCAAAAGACAAAAATAAAGGGGAAAATACTCTTAGAAGAAAATAATGACTCATACCCTTGATTTAAACAACAACAACAACAACCCTCCAGTATTGGATGTGTGTATAACAAAGATACTGCAAATGGTTAAAGAGTTCTGTGCTGTTGTTTTCCTGTTTAAAAAAATGATTCTTTTTTTAAACAATGTTTATTAGATATTTTCTTTATTTACAATTCAAATGCTATCTTGAAAGTCCCTTCTACCCTGCCCCCACCCTGCTCCCCAACCCACCCACTCCTCCATCCTGGCCCTGAGATTACCCTGTATTGGGGCATATAATCTTTGCAAGACCAAACACTGACTCTCCTCTATTTACTACCCTCCTTTTCATGTAGCACATCATTTCCTATCATTCTAATCACTTGCATCTTGTATTTATTTCCCCCTTCCAACTCACCCCTTCTACCTAAGGTCACCTCCACCTTTTCATTTCAATGATCAGATTGCTTGTACCTTGTTAACCCATTATATATTGCTCCCCAAGTTCCTATTCTGACAATGGTCTCATTTTAATTGAGTTTTGTACTTACTACAAGCTACATACTCACATCTGAAGATTTAGAGCTAGAAGTCATGTGATTTTCTAAGACAGGAAGGTAATGAACACTATGACATAGCTGTGGTCCCTAGGATCCATATCAATGGGCAACAACAATGTCATGGTGCATAGCAGTAATGAATAGCTCTCTAATTGGATTTAATATTTATGTAAAAAAGGGAGACACTACTTGATAACAGAAACATACCTAACTAATTAGTGCTAGTGAAGTCATTGATATTGGAGGAGAATCAACAAACATCAATTTACTAAGTCAGCATAGCTCCTAATAACAATCTGCTTTTATACCCATAGATAACTGTCATCTTCACCCACCTCTCATCAGAGAAACTTCTTGGTTTCTTTTTATAAAAGACAGAAACCACTGTAGAAATATACAACTAATCAAAAGGAACAATTTTTTATTCCAATCTCACAGGATAACTCTACAAAATAGTCCTCAACCTAAGGCTCAGGGAACACTGAAAAAGAGGGAACAGAAAGATTATAATAGTCAGAAGAACAGGAAATTTGCTATGAGACTGTTATTAGTAGTATGAGAAGCTGTATCCATAAACTCTCATCAACATGACTATTGACATGTGGACTGAGGAAGGATGACATCCATGAGCCAAACTGAATAATAAACCATAAAGATTTCAGCACTGCCCAAATAACTACAGGCAACTAAGGAAAAAGATGCCAAATGGTCAGCCCTGGGAACACATATACTGGCAGTGTAATATGTACTGAATAGGTTGTATCTAGAAATGTTGTATCTACACATACCTGCAATAATTGAGAGAGAGAGAGAGAGAGAGAGAGAGAAAGAGAGAGAGAGAATGATTTTGAAGGAGAGTGGGAAAGGGCACATGAAAGGGGTTGGGGGAAGAAATTGAAGGGAAAATATAATTAAATAATAAACTAAATAAATGAATAACATACAAAAAAGTGGTTCTCACAGGTTTTTAATTAAAATTAAAATATTTTTAGGAATTTCATATGTAAGATATGTAATTATATCATTTTAGCTTTCTTTCTCAACTATGTATTTCTGTATTCCTTCTTTACTCCTCAAATTCCAGAGCATTATTTTAATTCTTGTTGTTACATAAATTGATGGCCTATAGCTCTTCATATGGAGGTGGGCTTTTGTAAAATTTCCATTTTGGTCACTGCCATGTTAACTAGTGTTTTTATTGTAAATGCAGCTGCTCTTTATGTGACCATATCTGTCACTATGTAGAAGAATAAAATTAGATTTATGCCCATGGCCTGAACAAAAGTCAACTCCAAATGGATCAAATAACTCAATGTGAAGCCCCAAACACTGAAACAGCTAGAAGAAAGCAGAGGCAATGCCCTAGAATGCAGAGGTTCAGGGAATGACTTTCTGAATATGGCTCTATTTGTTTAGGAATTAAGGCTAACATTTAAAAAGTGGCACCTTAGAAAAATAAAGGCTCCTTCAATCACTGCCCGACCTCTTCCTCAGAAGTCTCCAATGTCAGGTTGGCTGTGTGTATCTGCATCTGTCTTACTCAGCTACTGGTAGAGCCTCACAGAGGACAGCCATGATAGGTTCCTGTCTGTAAGCACAATATAACTTGAGTAATAGTTTCAGGGTTTGATGCCAGCCCATGGGATGGTTCCCAAGTTGGGCCTTTCCTGTAGTCTCTGTTCCATTTTTGTCCCCACATTTTATTAAGACAGGAACAATTCTGGGTCAGAAAATTTGAAGGTACATTGGTGACCCTGTACTTCCACTGTGGACCCTATCTGTACTGAAGGTGGTCTCTTCAGATTCCTCTGCCCACTGGTGGGCATTTCAGCTGAGGTCATCCCCACTGAGTCCTAGGAGTCCCTTATAACCCAGGTATCTGGGACTTTCTAGAGGTCCCACCTCCCAAGGCTGCATATTTTCATTCATTCTCCTGGGCATCTGGGCTTCTCTCCTGTATCCCCACTACCTGTTACTGTCCCCTACCCAGGTCCCTCCCTTCCCTTTTCCTCCTATGATTATTTTCTTCCCTTTTCTAAATGGGATTGAAGCATCTTCACTTGGGCCTTCCTTTTTGATACATTTCATGTAGTCTGGGGATTGCATTATGGGCATCTTGTACTTTTGGGCTAATATCTACTTATCAGTAAACTATGCAAGTTCTTCCAGGTCTGGGTTACCTCATTTAGGAATATATTTTCTAGTTCCACCCATTTGGTAGCAATATTCATGAAGTTCTTATTTTTAATAGGTGGATAGTATTCCATTGTGTAAATGAATCAGATTTTCTGTATTAATTCTTCAGTTGAGGGTCATCAGGGTTGTTTCCAGCTTCTGCCTATCATAAATAAGGCTGCTGTGAACATAGTGGAACATGTGTTCTTGTGGTATGGTGAAGCATCTTTTGGGAGTATTCCCAGGAGCAGTAGAGCTGGGCAACCCCAAAGGAAAACCAAAAGTATATTAACTAACCCAGATCCTGGGAGCTCCCAGAGACTAAACCACTAACCAAAGAGCTTATGTATGCTGGTTCATGGCCCCAGGCACATTTGTAGCAGAAGATTCCCTTGTCTGGCTTCAGTGGGAGAGGATGACACTAATCCTGTAAAACTGAATGTTCTAGGGAACAGGGATGTGGGGGCTAAGGGTGAGTGAGGAGGGGAAGGATGGGTGGTAGGGGGTGGGTTGTGGATGATGGGGTGAGTACCATCTTAGAGGCAAAGGGGAGGGGGAAGGAGTTAAGAACTCTCTGAGGGG
>LR753629.1:74225-183395 GCA_902729485.2 Mus minutoides | reverse complement strand
GAGAGAGAGAGAGAGAGAGAGAGAGAGAGAGAGAGACTGCAACACAAGGACAGACCTTAGGCAACCTTAAAATACAAAAAGGGACAAAGTTCACAAAGTTCACCCTCAAATCCAGGAAATGGGAACTGCAGAAAGGATGTTTATTGGATGTTTATTTTCTTAAAGTAAGCTGTGTCCTGCTCCTTAATTGTATTATATTTACTATAAGAAAGTTAATATAATAAATTTATTATAGCATGAAATGTTTGTGCTATAATTTAATTTGGCTTAAAACAAAATATGACAAAAATGGCATTTTATAAATTTAACATTTATTTGCCATTATTTACCAAGAATACTATATCATTGCACAACATGTTGTAGTCTATATATCTTAGTGAATATTTTGTGGGTAATAGCAATTAAATAAATAATTGGTGGGATCTTTTTTTGAAAATTATATCTGAATTTATATCTGAGCAGTTTTGTTCATGAGAAAAATTAGGTGGCATTTTTACAGTACTCATAGATGAGAGGTGGTTTCCAATGAAGATGCCTATTTTTGCTTTAGAATGCTGACATTAAAATGAGACCACACAGCCATGATTTATTTTAACTGATCAAACACCAAGGGATCATAAGTGAGTGTATTTCTTAAGGCCATCTCATAGGTAGGTGGGGCTGGCATTCCCTGGCATGGATTTTCTAGTAGATGGCATGCCAAGATCTTAAGGCTAAAAGTAATTATGCTCAATGTAAGTTAGTTATTCTTTGCCAGTTAAAATTGTCTTTTCAAAGAAGGATTTGAATCTACATACATATAAACTATTTCAGAAACAGAGGTACAAGAAGTACAAGCTAAATGATTTATTCAACTTTTAAGCAAAGTGAAAGTAAGGGACTGTTGAATGAGCATATAAGAAAATATGGTGGAGCACTGACGGAGTTTCTAGGTAAGAACATTTACCTCTTTTACATTAAAAAAGCCTATGCAATAGAGGAAATTCAAAATATGTATTTTGCTCTATTAATGTAGCACCTTTTCTTTATAGTGATCAATATACCCTAGGGAAAAAATCTACTGGTAATTGCATTGTGATTATTTTTTAGATTACATCTTTTGAATCAAACTACTTAATTCAGCTAAGTGAATGTAGTCTCCAAAATGGAAAAAAAATAGTAAACACTGATTGTTAAAGCAGAACATCTATTTGGTGGCATGATTAGTTTGTTTTCAGTTGACATATGTGAAGTTGGGTACTATGGAATTATATCATTATATCGTTATACACAAGACAGAAGCCCATTTATTTTTAAATTAGCATATTTTGATTTTCTTTGTGAGGACATCATGATCCTCATAAGGGTTCTATTTAGGCTAAGATTTGATTCATTGAACATCAATTTTTATTAATCTGCATTTTGACCACTCTCTTTAAGCCATTTTGATAATGTTATTTAAATTATAACTGTGATGCAATCTACAATCTATGTATAATCAAAGTTTGATTCCCTCTCAACTTATTACAACTTGTGTAAGCTACATCTATTATGCCATTAATATGAAACAATTATTACTCTAATTAGAAGCAGACACAACTGACAATTACTATATAACTTTTCTTCTTTTCAGATCTAGTTTTAGCATGTCACCAAAGAAGATGCTCTTCTTCCGCCCTCAAAATATGCCCTCTCTTTTCTTAAAACATTCCTATCTAAAAGTTGTAACACTGAAAATTCTCATCAGCAACAGGATTACAATGAAATCTGGAGATGAATAGCCTTGTGGGATGCTTTCTTCATTTTGAGGCCACCCAAATTCCCCTCCCATCTATGTGTTCACACCCTTCCAACATTTGCAGGCAGTGGTTACCATGTTCTCACTTACTGGTTGCACAGGCAAGCCATCCGTATTCTTTTAATCTTTTTCACACAGTAAGTTGAGCTCTTCTTTTTGATTTTCTGAGTACACTCTCTAAACCATCTATATGTTTTCAAAATTGCATTCTAGTGATGACAATGGTTTCCTATTTTGGAAATTGTTCAGTGTTGCTACAGTAATATACTGGATACTTTATAGCATTTATTTCAAAGAGATACAGGAATAATAGCATACTTATGACAAATTATCACTTGCCCAAGTGATGAGGAGGGGCAGAATGGAGACTTGATTTCACTTCCTTTCCTATTATCATAGATTTATGGGTAAGTGATATGATTAGAAGTGATTTTTTTTAATGTTCTTTTCTCCACATATGTGAGGATGGGTTCTATCTTACTTAACACATTCCAAATATCCCTAGGGTATATTTGCCTTTCATCAAGTTTTATGGATGAAAGTTTAAAGTTTTATAATGCCATGTCTACATCTTTGCCTGTTACATCTAAGAAAAAAATTAATATTATGACTGTGATGAAATCAATGCACTGTACACTAATCAAGAGAATTTGAAATCATTTATCTTACTTTGCAGATGAATGGAATTTTTTTGTAAATTTTACTCTGTCTCTTCCCTTCTCCAAAGAATTCCAATTTCTGTCACAATATCTACACAACTTTCTAACTACAACATCATTGCCAAATACATATGAACTATATGTCTTTCAGCCCAGCTTTCATGAAAGTTGTTTGTTAATAGCTCTCTGTAAATTGGATGGAGAGAGATGAGTCAGGATAATAGAGAGTCAGGAAAGAACTCTCTCATGGGAACACCACATAGGCAATAGCTCATAGACATGAAGCACAGGAACTTGTACAGTCCTTTGTCTGAAGATATATAATCATCTTCATCATCATTATTTATCTACATTTGTTCAGAAAGAAACCACAACCACTGAGATTAAATGACTTGGCAAAAAATCTTTCCTGATGAAAGCAGTTGCCACACATCTTTGAACTTGGCACAGATGTGTGAGAGACCTTATCTGGCTTATTCTTGTTTGTGCAAAGGGATTTAATACTATCAGAAAAAGGTGAGACCTGCATTGCTAATGAAAAAATTTAAAATCCAAGAAATGATATATAGGACAAACAGCATAAAAACTAACAGTCTGAAGATCATTGTTGGAATCATGAGAATGGGCAAAAAAGCTTTCCTGCTCTTCATTATGTGACAGAGAAGTTAGTGACAGTTTCTTTGCAAATTCCTACATGGAAATTCTTTATATGTAAATTAGAATACTTGATTTACCTTCTAAAAATCTTTTGATCTGAATTTTTTGGTTACATGACATATTCTCAATCTCAAAATTTTTCTACGACTAATATTTTCTAACATTCTCAAATATTTTATAGATTGAAAGTCTAATCCCAGTAAATGGAAAAACACACATATTTACATGTCAAGCTAAATAATTCAGATGCCTTTGTAAGCTTAAAACAATCACAGAAATGTATGGAAATTAAAATTGGAGAGGCATGGACATTTCCTCTCACCTCTTGCTTTTTAACTGTTAGTTTTGCAAATCACAGAAAGCATTCTTGTATTGTTTTTTCAAGGAGAAAGCTTCACTTTTTATTCTTTTTTCCAGTTCCTCTTTCTTTTCTACTTTCTCTACTATTCTTTCTTAATCTGTTCCTTTGTGTTTTTTATTCTTTCTTCTTTCTCAGCACTAAATAAAGAATATCATAGCTTTCCAATTCTTTACAAGTTTTATAAAGAGAATGCATCCACACTGTATATGAGGTAAAACTTAAGAAAGAAGGCAAGTCCAATAAAGAGTCTTTCTCACCCACTGGACTTGGTTCTTTCCTTATTTAAACTTAAATGTAATCGAGATGTTACTGCAAGATATTCTAATCCAATTGTTAACTACACACATAAAGAGGTAATCATATGTGCTGTGGATGGATAATGTATAAGACATGGAACCAGGAGGAACAGAGTTCACAATCCTTGAATCTATAATCCTGGTGCTTTCTGTGGCAAGATGGGAGATGAATGACAAGAAAATCCCTGGAAACTAACAGTCCTGCTAATGGTTTAATTCAACAGCAAACAATAGGAGAAACTATCTCAAACATACTAGAAATGAAAACCCAAACTGAAAGTGGTTTTCAGACTCTCAAATTCACCTTTATATTGTATACACATACCTGCACTTTTATACAAGAACTTGTACCTCTCTCTCTCTCTCTCTCTCTCTCTCTCTCTCTCTCTCTCTCTCACTGTCCAAATTTAAAAAAAAAATTAAACTAAAATTAGCTTAAGTTTACAGATCAAACATAGTGGCTACTTTTCAAATATAACAAAGATGAATCTATTGCTTGTGTTATTTTGTTACTGTTTGGGTGTACTTTCTTTAGTGTCACTTTTTGCCAAAAGAGTTTGCTTTTTGCTATTGAAATAGAAATGAACTCTAGTCACAGTTCAGAATTGGGACAACATTAATACCATGTTGGTGAGGAAATCCATGGCTTTGGTTTCCTACTTGATTTTTTTCCAAACTGAACTCCTCTTCAGTCTCTTCTTCTTTGCCTCAAGCTCTGACTAGAAGTAGCTGTAGGTCTTGCTGCACATGGACCAGAGAAATAGGTCCTTCTGCCTCCTCCACATGCTCCGAAGTTTCCAGAAGCACTTCCCGTGCTGGTTATATTTGTGCTTAAAAGACTCTTTTCCTCATTGGAGATGAGAGAAAGCAGGGGGGATTCCAAAGAGCACTCAGGAGCATTGAGTGAAAGAAGTGTCAAAAAATGTGGATTTTTATTTCCTTCTCCATCACCTTACCATGGCAGCATTGGCGGACCTGCCTCCCTTCTCTAAGCACAGCTGGGGGCAGCATTAGTTGCTACTCCAGTTCACCTACTGTAGTGACAGAAAGCACAGATGTGCAGAGCTCTTGCACTAACACTCCTACAATAGGATTTCTGTTGCTCACACAGCAGCCCACAAGAATTCAACCATTCTCATTTTAAAGCTAGTAGATAATAATAATACTGTAAAACTGACAAATACAGTAAGCTTTAACTATTTTAAACAACTCACCTTACTCAATTTGTAGAATACTTGAGCATATAACCTACTTTTAAAACAGTGGTCTACACCACCTCATAATCAAATCACACTAAAAGTGAAATCTTGCTGATATCTAATAATATATGGAACAAGAAGCCTTGAAAGACATTAGTTAAAATAATTTTTGAGCATCCTAATGCTAATTTGACCTGTTGTTAACTTATAGTACCTGACTTCAAAATTCATAAAAAGAAACGTTACATTCAATTTACTCTTTCTTCCTATGCAGAAAAATTGTTTCACTTCCTTTTTATTTCATATACATAGTGGAAAATAATGCTTATTATGCTTCTTAACTAATATCTGTGAACCCTTTATAAAGTAGAAACATACCAAAAAGTATGAAATGTGATGGTTTTATTTTTCCTCACTGTGAAGGATCTGCATGTTCTTCACTGTAACTCGTTTCTCTTGTATAGCTTGTTTGTTGGGAAGTCAATTTCATTGAATCAGAGATTGACAAAACAGTGAGTGGTTCATGGCTACTTCTCAGAAAGGACACACAATATATATTTAACAATTGGCAGAGACTGAGATTCCACACCCTTTCTTAGAAATAGAACTCATAAAATCCACTGACTAAGTTTCATTAAGAGGCTTACCTAAGGAAGAATGTCTACAAAAGTATCAGTCTATTCTCAACGGCAAGTTTTAAATGAATAAGCTACCTGGTTTTGTGCCTTTGAAGTGTTTGTATATTATTCAAGATCAACCAATAACTTTTCTTCGGTTACACAGCCAGCTTCCCCCTGCCCATTTTGTCCTTTTCCACTTATTTAGACATCTGGAAAATAAAAATGTTTTATGAAATAAAGAATTTTAAAAGAAATTATATTATAAAATTAGTGATTTATTGGTGGACATCAGGCAGACCGTATTCACCCAATAGAGCTCTAGTCAGTAACAACTATGAATTTGCCATTTCATAGAGCCCTAACTGTAAACAGTCATAAAGACTCTTGACTTGTGCAGCAAATACTTTCGCACAAATCCAACAATAACTAAATTCAGTCCAGATATTATTATTTCTACAGGAAAGTATTTGGAAATATTTCTTCAAGAACACATTTGAAATAGAGTGGTATCCATTTAGCTGAAAAGGTAAGTGCTATATATGAAGGTCCACGATTCTGAAAATCATTAATAATTAAGTAGAAACCGTTACACATATTGAAAGACGGGGCTTACGTCCAGAACATTTGAGAAGTGTGAATAAGAGTTTTCACTGAAGTTCAGATTTGTTGGTTCTTTGTAGTAGAAGCACTTGAGTTTTGTCTTGTTTGCTTAATAATATAAGTATTGATTCAACAATCAGTTCAACAGAGATTTATTTTAGAGTCAGGCATGGAAGCTATGTTTTTGATTGATAAAGAACACATCTAACTTGTTTGAGCTCTTGTTTCTAAGCTTTAGCACCACAAAGAAATCAACCTGTGCTGAATACGTGGGAATATTTTTTGAATTCCTACCATGTGCCCTGTAGTATGGTAAAACCTTTAGACACTGAAAGAATAGTTTATTTTGTTAAACTATTTGTATTTTGGAGAAAGAAGCAGGAACAAATCAATAGAAGAGTGTAGCAATAAAAATTAGGTATTCATAATATAATGTGATTTTAGAGGTGATAAATTTTATACTGAAAAATGGAAAACAAGAAAATATTTAATGTGGTTTGGGAAATTGGCTTTGGAAGTTTCTTGAGGAAGGTAATGCTTCAGAAAGAGATCAGGTGGTCAGCCTGAGGGGCTGGGAGTCTTGTAAAGAGTCAAAAAAGGTGTGGCCTGGGGAGAGTCAGGAGCAAGTTCAGAGATTCTTAAAGGATGAGGTCTTAGGCTTTAGAACAGGTCATTTAAATTCTCATAAGATGGGCAATGAACAATAGGCATTATCTCACACCCTCAACAAGCCTTTACTCACAAGAAGAGACATGTGTCCTTCATCAGAAAAACACAGCTTTATATAACACAGGGGAAATTTTTAAAAATTTTGAACACTCAACCTTCCTTTTTGTTATCATTTTTGGAGTATGAGAGTATTACGACATACTAATTTTAAATTTGAATTTGTTTACACTTTTACATCTTAAAGTTCATTGAAAACTACTAAATGTGACCTTCTGTGATGTTGTGGTAGTTTATATGGATATCATATGCATTTTTGACTTGAGAATGACAAGCCTTTACTGAAATTATTAACAATAATTACTAATTAGTACATTGATGAAACATATAAATGACCATTTAAGGTTTCTTACATTTCAGCATCTCATATTCATTTTGAAATTTTATTTACATCTACTTATTAATTCCTCTATTTATTTTTTGTATATGTGTGACTGGATTGTGCAAACACATACACACTTGCAATGATACCTGTGTGAAGGATAGTCAAGAGTCTGTTCTCTCCTTCTAAAATATGGGGTCCAGTGACTAAATTCAAGTTGTAGGTTTGGCAGCAAGTAGATTTCCTCTCTAAGCCATCTCACCGGCACACATTCATTTAGTTTTCAAATAAAACATGCTATTCTTAAAGAGTGTATTATCACTTATTGCTAAGCATAGTTGCTAACATACAGAATATTTACATGTTATTTGGGAGGCTGAAGGATTATTTCTCATAGGAGCAAATGCTCCTAGTTGAATTTAACTTCAACATATGCTCATCTTCATGAGCCTTTAGACAAGACAAAGAGAAGTTGAATTAAGGGAAATCAGGGAGCCAGCCAGGCTACTAAAGGAAGCACATTTTAATTCCCAGGCTCACTGCAGATTTTCACACTCAGTGGAGAATTCTATTCACCACTATCCCAGAACATCAGGTTAATAGGACATTTTCTTTCTCTATTCTAAAATATCCTCTGTGGCTTTGAAATTCATCTGCAGGGGATAATATTTACTGTGTTAAATGTCTTCTGATTTGCACTCCATGTGATTCTATGACTAACCTTCTCTTCAGTCACCTGGCATTTGCCTATGAATTTCTGAGCCATAGACAAAGGCTTGACAGATTCTTCCCACAGCAGCACCCTCTCCCAAATAAAACAAGGAATGGTTTCCCATATGTTTTAGGAAACAGTGCACAAGCTGTTTAATTATATTATGTCTTACTAGGAGAATTTGAAACTTAAAACAGAAAAAAAATTCCTTCCTTCTTTAGAGCAAAGGAATTCAATGGATTCCTATGGTTTATATATGCTCAAACCAGGAGTATAGACACCCATATCCCTAAGCTTGCAAAGATGGATACAGAGAGTGGGGAAATTCATTCATTCAAACCCAGTTCATACCAGTGAGCGAGGCAGCAGCAGTAGCAAGTCTGCTCCTGTTGGTTACTGTTCCATGCAAATTTATTATGAGTTCAGCCCAACTTTCTGGTTACCTTTTCTCTTGTTCGAAGGACAAGCTATACATCTAGTTTGGGTACCTTAACTCTCCATGATTCTTCAAACATTTTAACAATAAGATGTATACAAATCTGTATTTGTGTTTTTTGAATAGTTAAGTGTCCACAGTCATAGAGAGCTAGAGCATTACGGCAACTAATAGTTTGAAGTATTTGCTCTGCAAAGAGCAGAGTTCAAATAACCCAAACTTCATATTAGCAAGAGGGAAGAAAATACAAATGGCTCATGAGTTAGAGAAATATGATGTTTTTTTGTTTGTTTGTTTGTTTGTTTGTTTTGGCCTTTGTACCTTCTACTTCTTTTTTAGTTTCCCATTATCTTTATTCTGTAATTGAGACACCTGTCAAGGGACGTATGTTTCCAGAGACTGAATAAGCCATTTGACTGTCAGAGGTTATTTTGAATGTGTATTTTCAGAATTTTAGTTAAAGACAAAATAATTGGTTTTGTTGTTGTTGTTGTTGTTGTTTTAACTAAGAATGGTTTACTCAAAAGTTGAAAAAATGCTGAGATAAGGTGGCCAAATAAGTATTTTTGTTACAGTAATAGGGATAATAATATTTATACATGTATTGTCACAATAGTAGCCCCTATAAATCTGCCGCTACTATGCATTTTGAATATAGGTACTCTGCACTGAGATTGCTGTAACTGTAAAGGAACATGCTAATAAGAATACCTTCATTTCTATCTACCATCTAGTATAGCCCTATAGTTTTATTACTTAGCTATTCAAATGGTATTTGGATTCATTGAGTTAGAATAAACATTGTTATAAGTATTTTTATTTATACTCATTAAAATATGGCTTTGGTGAAAAGGCTTGCATATCTATGTTTTTGCTTAGTATAAGGGGCGACATCAATCTGACAAATTACCAGGTGAAGTTTATCCAACTTAAAGTAGATATAGGAGTACTAGTGATGAACGCTAACAGTCATGAAATACTTATGAATGGGACACTCCGATCAGCCCATTAACCTTCTCCAAAGACTTGTGAATTGTATATCACCACGTTGTTAAAAAAAAAGGGGGTGGGGGTGGCTGGTGAAATGGCTCAGTGGGTAAGAGCACCCGACTGCTCTTCCGAAGGTGATAAGTTCAAATCCCAGCAACCACATGGTGGCTCACAACCATCCGTAACGAGATCTTGCTCCCTCTTCTGGAGTGTCTGAAGACAGCTACAGTGTACTTACATATAATAAATAAAATAAATCTCTAAAAAAAAAAAGAAATAAAGAAAGAAAAGAAACCAAAAACTGCAGAGTTTTAGGTAACTGCTCAAAATGATGAAGCAAATGTGAGGCTATTGATCATATTTGAAGCAAAGAAGTGTTGACTATCTAATTTTCTATTAATTTTCTAAGTCCAAATATAGCTATATTGATCCTCTGTGTGTTGTGCTAGTGTGTGTGTTTGTTTGATTTTATGGAAGCTTAGTTTTATTTTATACAAATATATTTCTTTTGTTATGCCATTAATTCACACAATCCTGTTTCTAAACACAACAAATTCAATATCCTAAAGTACTTCAACAAACTTCAACTACTAACCCTAACATATCCACTGATCTACTAACCCTAACATATCCACTGATCTACTAACCCTAACATATCCACTGATCTATTCCTTGTCCTAATGTTTCATCTCTTCCACAATATATAAAGAGAATCACATGGCATTTGATGCTTGGATATTGTTTTCTTTTTTAATTATATATTTTTGTTTTACATTTTTGAGACAGTTTTGCTTTGTGATTCTGCTTAGCCTAAAGCTTACTCCATACCTCATGCTTGTCTTGAATTCACAAAGATATTCTTGCCTCTGCCTTCTGAGTGATGAGGTTAAAGGCATGAGTCATCATACCTGGCTTGGGTATTCTATTGTTGAGTATGATTTAACTGTGAGGAAACACTAACGTGGTTTTATCTACTGACAGTTGAAGAACACTATTTTCATTTCCAAGTTTTAGAGATTACAAAATAAATGTGCTGTAAATATTTGCGCATGGGTTCAGCATTTAATTTTACTCACCCTGTGTAGAAAACGGATTACTACTAGATCCTATCATGAACAGTTCTCAATAAGTTAAAGAAATGCTAAAACATTCTCCAAGGTGCTAAGCAGATTGGAGTTCTCAATAATAAATGAGGGAGACTCATGGTTATTCTGCCTTCTCCTCGGCCATTGGTATAATGAAGTGTCTTATTATCAGCTGCTGCTCTAACTTGATTTGTTTGTGATTGCCATGATTTGACAATGTGGTTTTGATTAGCAAATCCTTATGACTACAGATGTCCAGGTGCCCATTTATATGTTGATTTGCTAACTACATATAACCTATAACAAATGTTGAATTTTCTGCACATTTCTTCTTGTGGATTTTCATTATTTCATTTAAGTATTTTAGGTATTCCTTGTATTGGTTTCTATCAGACATATGTTTTTCAAATATTTCTTCTGTCTGGGACTTGTAATTTCATAACAACATCCTGCTCTGAGAAAAAAAATAATATTTATAAAATTTATTTTATTAACTCTTCATTCTGATTACATTGCAGGTGTCTAAATACTTGCCTAAATTGAAGTCACATATTTTCCTGAGTTTTTGTTGTTGATGTTGTTGTTGTTATTAGGGTTTATTTGTATAGTGTTCTGGGGCACTTTAGTACCTTATAATATTTTATATCTATTCTGACACCATTTAAAGAAAGATGTTTCTTTCTATTTTGTATCATTATCAATGAAAACAAAATGCTGGCCACACCCCTGTGCTGATTTCTGTACCATTCTAGTCTATTCCTCTCAACTACATGTTGACACATTACCACTACTGTTTTTATGGTTACATCATTTTGTTATAAAGACACATAATCTCACAGCAAAGTCCCTGGTTCTTATACTCTTTACACTCCCTTTTGTAATGCCTTCTGACCCTTAGATGTGGGCATGTTTTTTAAATATATCTGCTAGACTGAAGTCCACAGCTTTGCGTATTGACTGGTTGTGTTTTTCTCTGGTAGTGTCTCATGCATCGAGAAGTTTCCTTGATGAGGGGTGAAGACTATACTTATCTGTAGGCATAAGGACAAATGTTTATCGAGTATTGTTAGGGATTATGTTGGTTTAGTGGGTTAGTGGTTTCAGATTCTCACCAGAAACCTTGACTTCACTAGCATTGAATAATTAGCTAGGTTTTCAGTACCAGGTATGGTATCCCTCTTGCTTAGCAGGTGTTACATCCAACTAGAGGGAAGGTGGTTACAGCCAAGATACCGTGCCTATAAGGCTATGGAACTATGCTGGTCACCGATGTGGTTCATAGGCGTCAAAGCTGGTTAGCTGGGTAGGACTTCCTTTGGAAGCTTGCAAAGGTAGTGCCTTCTGATATCACAAAAGCTAGTCTCCAGAGGAAGGCATTCAGACAGCTCCAAACACAGGTGACTTCTTTTTCATTCAAACTTTTTGGTTCTTATAGCTCTTTGGCTCTCCCAAATACATTTTAAATGCCTGCTCAATCCATATAGAAATTTCACCAGTACTTTGTGATTATGGAAAGCCTATAAGGAATCTGGTAAGTTTTGATGTCTTGAGAACATTAAATTATCTAATCCCTGATTGTGTTTTTTTTTTCCTTTATATTTTACAACCCTCAGTATATAAATTGTATACATTTTAAAAGTTTATATGCAGCTGGGCATGGTGGCACTCACCTTTAATCCTAGCACTTGGGAGGCAGAGGCAGGTGGATTTCTGAATTAGAGGCCAGCCTGGTCTACAGAGTGAGTTCCAGGACAGCCAGGGCTACACAGAGAAACCCTGTCTCGGAAAAAAAAAAAAAGTTTATATGCTAATATTTTAATACTTCGTACTTCGTTCCACTGTGAGGGACACACTATGGAATTCTGGTTTCTAAGTGTCCAGTAATAGTGTAGAGAAATGGAGTTGAGTTTTACATATTGACATGTTGTTTCACCATGTTGCTCATTTGTAAGTTACTAAAATTTCTAGGAGTTTCTTTAAGACATTCTGCATGTTATCAAGTCATCAATAAAGAAAGCTTCACTTCTATCATACACCATTTCTCTGAGATGCTATTTTTTTCTTTTTCCATCTTTTTTTATTAGATATTTTCTTAATTTACATTTCAAATGCTATTCCGAAAGTCCCCTCACCCCTCCCTGCTCCCCTGTCCACCCACTCCCACTTCTTGGCCCTGGCGTTCCCCTGTATTGGGGCATATAAAGATTGCAGTACCAAGGGGCCTCTCTTCCCAATGATGACCGACGAGGCCATCTTCTGCTACATATGGAGCTAGAGACACGAGTTCTGGGGGTTCTGGTTAGTTCATATTGTTGATCCTCTTCTAGAGTTGCAGACCCCTTCAGCTCCTGGGGTTCTATCTGAGATGCTATTTTATCTTTTCTTTTATTTAGTTCTTGACTAGCTAGGAATTCTAGTACAGTTGTTTCTGACCTTCGAGAAAATGTTTCATCACTAACAATGGTGTTTGATAGATGCTCGGTCTTTATTTAGTATTTTCCTTGTATTCTCCCACTGCTGAAAGGCTTTACCCAGAAAGGAAAATAAAATTTTTAAATTTTGTTTGAAAATTTAAGAGCTAGGCATGGTATACATGCCTTTAATCCAGACACTCAGGAGAAAGAGGAAGATGGTTCTCTGAGAGTTCCAGACTAGCCTGGACTACAAAGCAAGAACAGCCAAGGCTATTACATAGGGAAACCCTGTCTCAAAAGAAAAGGAAGGAAGAAAAGAAAATTAAGGAATATTCTTGCTGCTGTTTGGTTTTGCCTTTATAGGTATACATCCCTAATCCAGATGAGCCTTGATCCCTTGATCCTACAGCCTTTATGTTTGTAATTCTGGTATTATCATATTACACCAACAAACCTGACCACACATTTTATTAATTAATTTTTTCAAATTTCTTATCTGCATCTGTTTTTGAAATATGCTACTGGTTAATTTCAGGACAACAGTGCTGATCTCAATAGGTAAAATTTTGTTGTAAAATTCTGTATTCAGGTTTATTAATTATATTAGTCTCTTCTTTCTTTCTCAAACTCTATCAGCTTTGGTTATCTAGGCATAACCTCAGATAATTAACTTGAAAATGATCTTTCATTTTTTTATTTCTAAATGAAGCCTTTTATTTAGTATTTTAAGTTCAGTGTTCCTTATAAACTTTGTATTCAATTAGACAGTCTTCTACATTTTTACTGCATTTGATATGGTTGGTATTGGGTACTGCTACATCTTCCTTCCTTCTTTCCTTCTTTTGTTCTTTCTTCCTTTCTTTTGTTCCCTCTTCTGTTTCCTTGATTTGCTTTATGTAGTTTGAATAGTTTTAAGTTCATGAAATTTCATGTGCTGGCTTTCAATTTGTTGTATCATTCTTATACTTCTAAATAGACCTTCAAGTTATTAAAATGCATGTGCCAGGGCTAGGGAGATGACTGGACAGTTAAAAGCATGTGTGTGCAGGCCTGGCTGCATGAGCTGGAGCCTCTGATCCTACCAGATGCTAGGAGAGATCCAATTCCTAAAAACTGTCCTCTGACCACCTTAGAGGTGATATTGTGTATCCTCAGATGCATGCAATATTAATAAACTAAAATAAATGTATCTAAAATATTAACAATTCACTTGCATTCAGTATTTTACCATTTTGGCAAAACAGAAAACTTATTGTCTACATAAGTCATGTAAGTTGTAATAGTTCATTTCCTCACAGTGAAGCACCATCAAAGCTATGATTTTTCGTGTGTGTGTGTGTGTGTGTGTGTGTGTGTGTGTGTGTGTGTGTGTGTGAATGTAGCTTGCATGGGTATGTGTATGCACACTCCCATATGTGTGAAGACACTTGTCATGGAGTTGATGTCAAATTTCTTTCTCAATCATTTGCTCCTTATCTATTAAGATACTGAGACAGAGTCTCCACTTACATTCAGAGCTTGCTCATTTAGGTTGTCCAAGCAGACAATAGCTCAAGGGCTCAGTTTCTATCTTTTGCACACTGCGATTTAAGAAGGCACCATTTTCCACAGGCATTTACATGGGTACTTTGGATCTAAGCACCGCTGTTTTCTTTTCTTTCAGTACTGATACTTTCTCTTTAGAAAGCAAAAGTAGTGTATGAGTTGAGATAGTTAGCACACCTTTGGCTTTACTTTGTTCTCAAACCTCAGATTTTTCCCATAGTGCCAATTTCTTTTACCCTAACAAATGTCAATAGTATTTATCACAACTGATTTGCTCATGACATCTTTGTAGTTTCTGTGCAGCTAAGAATGCCTCTTTATCAATCTCATGTTGAAGGACAGTTTCACAAGATGTAAGAGTCTGAGTTGACAGACATTTTCTTCCTGCTGTGTGATGATATCAGTCCTGCTCTTATCCCCCATGTTGTTTCTGTTACAAGTTTATTTCCCTACGAGTGATTGGGTGTCTCACAATTGATGTCAGTAACAGAAGCATCTACTGCACTTCCCCCCTTGCCTGCTCTGTAGCGTGAGGCATACACATCCTTAGACCATTGCTGCCACTTGTTATTTCCTGCATGTGGCTCTCTCAGTTGTTGATTTATAATGTCCAAACACTTGGCAGATGAAAGAGTTTTTATAACTCTGCTTCTGTTTTCATTATAAATGACGGATTAGAAGAAGGACGTGCAAGGCGAGTGAGAGTCAATGATGCTCGGACTACTGCAGCTTCTTCTTCATAGTTTGAAGTATACAAACTTAATAACACTCCACAGAAGACAATATAGGGAACAAACCGCATAAAGATTGGAAAATCTGAGTGTCGTTTGAATGAATGTGCACCTGACTTTAAATGTGATGTCTGTTGCACAGAAGATCCACTAGAACAGGGAGCTTGTTGTAAAACTGTGTCTCCACAAATGACAGAAGCTACATCCATTTTGTCTCACCAGCATGGCTGCCTAAACATGATCTGCCCAGGAAGGACATGCTAAGATGGATGGAAAATGCTCACAAGGTCTCAGCTCTAGAAAAGGTCTAAAGTCAACTAAAGAA
The DNA here is from genome assembly GCA_902729485.2 of Mus minutoides. Lineage (NCBI taxonomy): Eukaryota > Metazoa > Chordata > Mammalia > Rodentia > Muridae > Mus > Mus minutoides. Next base: position 167,940 of record LR753629.1, on the reverse strand, counting down.
TACTGATAATGGGAGAAATAGTGCTTCCCAAGGGAGAACCTCTAAGCTGGCTGTTCACTGCTAAATGGTCAGATCTGAAATTGTATACATATGAGTACCATTATACAGAATGAGCAGGTTGTGTTTATATATTTTGGAACACACACACACACACACACACACACACACACAAATAACAAATAATGAAGACAAAAAAGTCCATGAATTTAAAGCAGAGCAGTGAAGGGCACATAGTGTTTGGAGGAAAGACTAAGGGAAATGATATAATTATTTTATAATATCAAAAGAATAAAGAAATTACCTAAATACTGGTGAACTCCAGTGCTATTTTTGAAAAAAAAAAAGATTTAAATAACTGCTAAAGTTGTTGAGATTCATAATTAAAGCATTCAGTCAGATTTTGAAAAGCAAAAGTTCTAAACCCAATTGTGGTTCTAACTTGAATAAATTAGTGCACTGTTTATATCAGTGAAGTGTGATGAAATTTTGCAATAATCAAACAAAATGAATCTATTTGATTATGTGGCCAGCAACCACAATTTCCCCTTATAGTTATGGTGACTGTTTACCCTCCATAGTAAATACTAGGACTGAAAGAAACTATTAACGAACATTATAGTTCAGTATCAATGATAACTGTCACTCACTAAACTTCTCATTAGTATTCCATATTTACAATAGAGATCAGTAATCCTTAGTAAACTTCAGGCACTTAGTGACATTTGACTGAGAGAACAGAAGCCCATAGAAAGAAATGGAGCTGGTTTTGTATCTCACAGTTAATGTGCACCAAAGACAAAATTTGAACTCAGAAATATCAACCTCCCAAACTTGAGCATTGTGCCTTACCTTAACTTCTTTGAGGATATCAACACTATTTAATAAAAACACTATGCTGAAAACAGAGAGAAGTCCTGCGGTAAACAGAACAAGCTCCTGTGTCTGATATTATTAGTATAGAATACCCATCCTTGTTTGCATAGGGATATTTTTAAGCCTGTGTTCATTCAAATTAATTAACACAATACAGCGCCTGCCTAAGATAAAGAACAATAAACTTCAGTCCATTTAGTCATAAGTGGAAATTACTTATTTAAGCAGTAAGGTAAAATTTAAATACCACACATATGAAATTTTAGCAGTGGAATATGTTACCCAAGTATCCAGGGCTCCTGACAGAGATATAATTTACATACATTATTTTAATAATCCTCATAATTTTTCTGCAGGGAAGGTAAGTAGTAATTATTTCTCAGATTTCTCAGATAGTGAAACAAAAGCAAAAAGAAAGAAATCTTTACAAGTTCCTTTCAATAGATCTCAAGTTTTTATTTTTAACTTTGGGAACATTTTCTGTTTCTGAGGACAATTATAACACAATGAGTTTTCATTTTAAGTGGAAAAATAATGACTAACTCTAGAGAGGTATTCTGGGTTACCACAAAATTCAGCAGGAGCCTATCAACGTGTGTGTTCTTTCTACAACTTCAGAAAACATCCAAGAATTATTTCAAGAATATGAATGACTACTCATCAAACAAATCATTTTAACCATGAACTAGAACATGTAAAATGCTGTGAAATTCTAGAGATAGAACCACTACTTTTTTTTTTTTGTTTTGTTTGCTTTGCTTTGATTTTAAGATGACACCTACAGTCTCATCTACTTCATGATGAAAGGCGCATTGCAAGAATATTCCCTGGCATGTTTGTTGTGGGATGGGGACTCGTGGGATAGGGCTGGATGGGAAGAGATGAAGGGTGTGTGAAGGAAACTTCAAACTATATGAGACAGAATGCAATGTGGAGCTGCAGCAGTCGTATTTGAAAACTTATCATATGGTTTTTATGAATTTTCAAACAAACTAGAAGGATAAAACAAAATGGAAGCATGAGGAAATCCGATGCTCTCATGAGTCAGTTTCTGTTTGAAGGACTGTGCCAAGTTGTGCTTCAATGCATCTGTGATGCGCAAGTGGCAGCTTACGAGCTCTAATTCATGGCAGAATTTTCCTATCACTGGCTTAGGATCAAATGTAAACTCCTTGTCTTGGAATAGTTAATGCTAAGGTTCAATGGATGGACGGTCATCCTGTTGTTCTTTACTTTGTTAAAATGTTATCAAAGGTTGAACTTTTATTAGAGGAAAGCCACAGTTGCTTATGTGTGCAAAACAGCAAAGTAAATACATGAAATAATTTAGCTTGGTACAAAGATAAATGTGGATACAATGTTAATCTATAGGTGCTATGAGTCCTTCATGATTACCTACAATATGTTGGCACTTAAGATAAAGCACTAGGCAAGAGTAGTTATAGGGTAATGCACATTAATTTCAAGAGGAAACTACAAGCATGTATCAATAGTACAAATAACTTTAAATTTTGAAATGAGGTGAGGTCTATGCAGTTATCAAATTGAGGAAAAAACAGGACTTGAGGGCTTTGGTCAAATACAACTCCCAAAAAGAAAAAAATGTTTGCAATGTCATTTAAGGATGGTAGAAATCCACTAGATGATCATTTGAGAAAACAGCGTTTATACATATTCTTAGATATTACCTTAGTATATGTACAAAACTAAATGAAGTTTACCATGTCTATGTTTAGAACCTGTATATGGGATGAATCCCCAGGTAGAGCAGTCTCTGGATAAGCACAGGGTCCTCAATGAGGAGTTAGAGAAAGGACTGAAGGAGCTGAAAGGGTTTGCAACCCCATACGAAGAACAACAGTATCAACCAACCAGACCTCCCAGAGCTCCCAGAGACTAAACCACCAACCAAGGAGAACACATGGAGAGACTCATGGCTCCAGCTGCATATGTAACAGAGAATGACCTTGTCAGGCATTAATGGGAGGAGAGGCCCTTGGTTCTGTGAAGTCTTGATGCCACAGTGAAGGGCATTTGAGGGCAGGGAGGTGGGAGAGAGTGGGGAAACACCCTCATAGAAGCAGGGAGGGGGGTGACATAGGGAGTCTCCTGGGGGAAACCAGGAATGCAGATAACATTTGAAATGTAAATAAAGAAAATATCCAGTAGAACTGAAGATCAATATATGAAATGAAATTAGCTAGACTCAAAAGGGCACATATTGTTTCTTTTTTCTCTAATTTGCAGAATTTATGCAGATATATAAATAAATAAATATATATATATATGTATATATATATACATACATATATATATATATATAAAATGATACCATCTATCATCACAGAAAAGAATAATAGGAGAGAATAGTGGCATGATAAGGAAGACTATACAGATTATGGGAGCAATATGCTTAATGTAGAATAGATTTAAATAAACATTTAGCAATAGCAATTAAACACACACACACACATAAGTGAATGAGAGTACATAAAATAACATGGTCTCAGACACTGGCCAACAGTCAGTCTGGTATGGGAACCTCTACTCCCCAAAAGAAGTAAACTAAGTAACTGTGTTATTGTCATCCATCCTAGTGCATAAAGTTTCTAGACTGCATAAGTCCAGGGTAGGTGAAACAAAATGGAGTGCTCAAATTTGCACTTGAACAGATAGAGAGTTGATAAGCCGAAGAGAGATGAGTACTGCCAAAGAGAAGAGGGAAAACCAGACATTGAATTAATATGGTAAATATATTCAGATCTCAATGAACTGCTTGAGTCAAGGGAAAAACAAGCCCTCTGGTAAGCAATACAGAGCCTGGAATACTGTTGAAAAAGCACAGAGAAAGCAAAACACTTACATACACATAGAGCAATGTCTCCACAATCTGTGTGCTAAAAATTATACAAAAAGGTGAATGAATTAAGAAGCTTTTAATTATCAAAAAAGAGTGGTCTGTTTTATTTATTTAAAAAAAAACAATATTTGCAAGATGGCATTTTGCAGTACACATTCAATACAATCCCTTTCAGAATCCCAAGTATCTGTGGCCAAATAGGCCATAGACCCTAAGATAGAGTGCATTATGTTGAGTACACATAACATCAGCCAGTGACTTACTGGTATGCCCAGAGATCAGAACTTTGCTCCAAAATCCACTTCCTTAAAGTAGACAGTACTTAACAAAGAGACACTCAGGATGCAGAAAATAAGATCCTTGAGTACACAGCCCTTAATGAGCAATGTATATCACACTTCTTTCTTCAGAGTTCAGACCTACTTGAGGCACAGGGAGTCACAAGTACCTAGAGGTGGTGAATAACTTCAAGGTAACAGTATTCTCTGCAGAGACCAGAACTGTTGCATGTATGAAATCACAGCGTTTGTGGTAGATCCATGCAAGTTATTGCCAGACAAAAACCCAGCATAGGAACATCGAATCTTATCACTAACTGAAGAATTGTTGGCATTTAATAGCTTCTGGAAGAGAGTTTGTTTTGTCTGTATTTGTTATCATGTGGCACTTGCTAGGACTACCACATTCTAGTGTGGGCTCTATTTCCAAGGGTAGTTGAGCAACACAAATTAGACTACATTAGGAGACAAAACAGGAAGGGAACTTAAAAAAGGAAACTGGGAAGTGTATTGGAGTTTTCATTGCCATGATAATGTCTACGGCCATTAACATCCTGTGGCAGAAAGGGTTTATTCCAGCTTATAGCTCTCCACATACACTTATTGACGATCATGAAAGAAGTCAGGCTAGGAACATAAGGAGACCAGGGATTTTGTTTTTTTTGGTTTTTTTGGTTGTTTGTTTGTTTTTTGAGACAGGGTTTCTCTGTATAGCCCTGGCTGTCCTGGAACTCACTTTGTAGACCAGGCTGGCCTCGAACTCAGAAATCCGCCTGCCTCTGCCTCCCGAGTGCTGGGATTAAAGGAGTGCGCCACCACGCCCGGCTGAGACCAGGGATTTTGAATCAGGGGTTGGTGCAGAAGCCACGGCTGAGTGCTTTTGACTGTTCAGTGTGCTGTCTTACAGAATCTAGGACCACCAGCGGTATTACCCAGAATGCAATGAGGCTTCTCACATTGATCAGTTAAGAAAATACATTGTAGGTTTGCCTACAGGTTAGCCTAAAGGAGATATTTTCTATTGAGAGGACCTCCTCTTAGATAACTCTAGCTTGTATCAAGTTGACAGAATCCTAGCCAACATGATTGGGTAGGGAGGGGTTGGTAATGCAAAGAGATATGGGAGGGGTTGATGGAGGGAGGTGAATATGCTCAAGATGCAGTATATGAAATTCTCAAGTGATTAATAAAACATTATTTTAAAAATTGGAAAAAATATTTTGCTGGTGACTTTAAAAATTATATGGCTTTAGAATTTATGGAAACGCACAAATTACTGGGACAGAAATGAGAGGCAGAGTTAGTTTAACAAGCATTACAAATACAAATAGGAAAATATCATAATGTATTAAAAATCATGTATAAATAAATTCAAAACTTAAATGAAGTAAACTAGCTTCAGAGACAACATATATCTAATAATTAAATTGAATTTTTAAAGCTTTTCTAGGAAGAAAATCGCTGACTAAAGTGGCTTAATTAATTGAGTCTATAAACTCTTTACCTAATCCTAACCTTTATGTTAGGGTTAGAATTTTGCCAATACCAAAGCTACCAAGTTCCTATAACGACTGACCAGAACTGTCCTAATTTTTTCTGTTACTATAATAAATACTATGACCTGAAACAAGCTGGGAGTTGGGGAATAACGAGTTTATTTGGCTTTTACTTCCATATCACAGTCTATGTGTCAATGAGCAAATTAAAACCAGGACGTGAAGGCAGGACCCCGGAGGCAGGATCTCATGCCAAAACTGGAGAAGTCTGCTTCCTGGGCTGCTCACCGTGGTTTGTTCGTTTTCTTTTCTAATACAGACCAGGACAAGGTCTTAGAGGTAACACTGTCCATAATGGGCTAGACTCTCTCATATCCATCATTAATCAAGAAAATGGCCCACACACATGCCAACAGAACACTCTGACACAGGCCATTCCTCAACTGAGATTTCCTCTGGCTGACTGACTCTGGTTTGTGTCAGCACAATTGATTCCTTGCCAACTTGACATATAAAGATACCACTATTGGACCATAATCTTTACTTTATTCTTTCTCCCCGAGTATTTATGTTAATATCATAATATAAAACACAATCGAACTTTAGAAGATTCACAGACTTAAAAAAATATATATACAGGCAAGAGCCTGGTGGCGGGTGGCACACGCCTTTAATCCCAGCACTCGGGAGGCAGAGGCAGGCGGATTTCTGAGTTCTAGGCCAGCCTGGTCTACAGAGTGAGTTCCAGGACAGCTAGGGCTATACAGAGAAACCCTGTCTTGAAAAACAAACAAAAAACAAAAAACAAAACAAAACAAACAAACAAACAAAAACAGGCAAAAGGGGAAGGCAGATGCGGATGGGGGGTGCTTGAGGGGTAACTGGGAAGTGGGATATCATGGGATTCGGGGATGGGGATTGGTGGAGGGGGTAACCGGGAAGAGAGATAACATTTGAGATGTAAACAAATAGAATGATTAACAATTTTTTAAAGTCAATGGCTCTTGACTGGGGGCTGCTGTTACATTTAAACAAGTTAAATACTTACATTTCTAAGGAGAATGATAAGGATGCAGCTAAAATCAGGTCAAATCAAAACCAAAATTAATATAAAATACTCAATGTCTGATATTTGGGACTTAAGTCCTTTTGTGCTTCAAAGAGCTTGGGCGTCCCCCTCTCCAGCTCTGCCAGATCTAATACTCAGCTCCTCTCGTACACTCAGGAGCCCCAGTTAATATCATAATATTGTCAACCCGAGAAATTTGGAGCGGAAACATTGAGCTAATAGTATCCTGACATCAAAACAAAACAAAAAACTTTCATGAGAAAATTATAGAACACTATTCCACATGGGCATGATTATAAAAGATCTCAATATTTTAGCAATTCAATTTAGTATATTTTGAAATCAGTTCCATATGAGTACATCACGACCAAATTTGTTTTTCCTTCAAGAATGCAAGGTTGGTTTAATATTTTGAAATTCAAATAATAATGCAATATTAAAAAATTAAAAATAGAAAATATAAAACATGATCATTTGAGTCTGAAGAAAAAAAAACATTGAATAGAACTTAGAAGCTGTCCGTGGTAAAGAACTAAGGCAAATTAGGAATTGTAATGACTAAAGGTTTCATTAAAGATGCCTACAGTTAATAGTGTACTAAATAGTGAATGATGATATTTTTTTTACCCCTGAAAACAAAAAAAAAATGCAGAAATATCAAAATATCCCACTTCTCTTTAGCATTACATTAAATGTCCAGCATATAGATCATCAGCACAAAGAAAAGGAATGTAAACTTCCATTATTCTGACACTATGTGATTTTCTATATGAAAAATTCTAAATTCCCCAACTGAATTAAACTGCTATATCATAAATTCAATGAGTTTAAAATTTTATGTATGAAATCAACCCTATTTCTATTATGTTGTCAATAAAATATAGATGGCAGAATATACAAAGTCACTCACCATTGTATCAATATATGAAATACTCAGTATAAACTTTGAATTAAATGCAACATCTGTGCACTGAATACTCCCTGATACTAATGAGAGAAATTCAAAATGTAAATAATTGATTAGAAATCCAATTCATTATAATGTAATTTTTCCCAAATTGATCTACAATTTCAAAGCGATTGTGATCAAACTCTCGGTCGGTGTTTCGGTGTTTTGGTAGAAGTTGATGAGTTGATTGAAGATTTATATGAAAGTGAAAATGTCCTGATATATGAAAACTTTGACCAAAATCAGTTTCAGGTATATATATATATATGTGTGTGTGTGTGTGTGTGTGTGTGTGTGTGTGTGTGTGTATGAATGAAACCTTAAGATATTTTTAAAAAATCAAAGATAGTCAATAAAGCAATTCAATCAATTGACCAAATGAGATATATAGATAGAGATATAGATATGGATAGAGATAGAGATAGAGAAATTTACCTCCACTATTTGCTGGTATATTTTGAAATTAGTCACAGACTTAAGTATTATAACAAAACAATAAAATGTTAAGAAAAATCTTATTGATTGCTATAGTAAAGGTATTAGCATACTTATGAGACAAACTACAAATGAAAAAAATCATTATGTAGACTTTAATATTTTAGTCACACTGTATGAAAACTTTATGCTAGAGGTAGCTTGGTAGACTTCTTTTAAAAGGTGTATCAGACCTCTTTAAAAGGGTCTAGAGCTTAAAGTTGAGTGTGGTAGCCACAAACCACATGTCATCACAGAGCCTCTAAGATAATCTTTGTTGGAATTGTGATATGTCATAAGGAACAAATACACACTAAAATTTAGAGATGTAATAAAAATCTAATGTTAAATTGTTAAAGTTTATATTTATTACATGTTGAGATGAGAATATATTTATATATTTGGCTAAATAAAATGTACTGATCGTATTAACTTTCACTTGCTTTTTCAGTGTCCTTTTCTGTGACCATTAATAAATTTAGTAATGCACATGTGACTTACATAGCATTTGGTCAGAGCTTATCTTATCTACAACTCATAAATAAAACTTATCATTAAATAATATGAAGTCAGAAAACATACTAATAAAGAAGACAAAAGAGTTTAGTATGTACTTCAGCAAAGAAAATTACTTGTTAGTGAAGAACACATTGTGTGATGTGAACCTGTGGACTGTCTGTGAAATACAATGCAAAATGACGTGCACTACCTCTGCTCATTTATCTACAAATGGTAATCATTTAAGAACATGGAAAATGATATTTCATTTATTTCTGGTAGAAATTGAAAACCTCAAATTGCTTCAAATAATGAGGTCACTTTTCTGGGAGTGAAAATAAAGTATTCTTTTATAATAATACTCATCCTACTTTTTGGTTTTAATCTGTTAGAAACATGTCCACATAAAGAATAATAAATTAGTTTCATACACAATCGATTACTCACCAAGTTGAAGGCAATATAAATGTCTACTTTCAGGAGAATAGATAAACATTTTATACAGCCATAAACTGGAGTACTGTTCAATAGACGAAAGGAACAAACTGTTGATACATTGAACAAAAGCAATGACTCTCAAAAATTACTACGAGAAGACTGCTAAAATTTAGTAAACATTAAATAAGTCTAATTATATGAATAGTTAGAATGAGAAAATGGATCCAGCATGACCGAAATAGGTCAATGCTTGCCTGGCATTATGGTGTGATGTAAGAATTTATGTTTTTTTCCCTATCTTTAGGACTCTTACTGTCTTATGGTGAAGACACATAACCTATCATAAATATAACATAAAATACTATATTAGTCATGTTCATAAGATTTTCTGTAGTAATAATGTCACAGATGTATACAAAATTGTTATCATTTATCATTCTACATGTGTTTTTAAGACTTCTTATATGGAGAAATCTTGAAAGTGTCTGAATTTATGATTTTCTAAAAGTAGTTTCACTAGAAAGACAAGATGGAAAATAGCATTCTAAAGGAAAGAATAACTGATGTAAAACTTAAATTATAAGGAAAAATGAGGCCTGTGTATGGGGCTTTTGATCAGTTTAGAAAAGCTGGCTAATAGACAGATATAGTTAATGATAAATGATGATGTTGAACAGAGAGGCAGAGGTCAGAGAAGCATTTTTGGCTTTATGCATTTTTCAACTTGATCTAGGAGTCAAAGGAATCTTATCAAGGCTTAAGTCAATAGAAGAACTTAAACCATGGTATAGTGTAATCAGATATGTCATATATACAAATCCTTAAGGCAGGAAGCCAAGATCTTTTTTTTTTTAATTTTTTAATTTATTTTTTTTTTTTGAAGCCAAGATCTTAATCCCTTCAAAACCTGGAAAACTAAGGCTGTCTAGTTGACTTGAACAAGGTTACAAAGAACAATGTAGACTTAGGTTTTGGCTGTATGGGTAAATTGAATTATCATATGATTTTGAGCAAGAATGCTATGTTATTAATGTATTTTAAAATAACTGCTTATCAGAGATTTGCTTTAAGCCACTATACACTGTGTGTTGAAAGAAAAAATAGTTTAAAAAAGATTAAGACTATAAAACATTCCCATGATACTCTGATAGAAATGCAGACAGAAGTCAATACAGATGTGGCAAGGAAGATGAAGAGGGTAAAGACTTGTCTCAAAACATCAGATGACTAGAAACAGAAAAGAGATAATATGTTCAGACATGAATCCTAGTTCCTTGAACACATGATACTTCTTTCCAGTCTAGCCCTTCACAGTGACCAGTAGAAACCTTTAAAATCAAGAAGGACTAGTCCTGATGATATTCATTCAGCACCGAGCAAATATATGGCAAGTCAGAGCAATTCCACAAGTGCTCTACAGATAAGATAAGTAAAGCAGGGAATGAAGACTTAATATAATGATGATGTAAGATGCATGGAAAGGTTAGTTCTCCTCACATAAGCTCCACACCAGCCAATGTTCTTTTGTGGGGAATGTGTCTACAGGTAGAACCTACTATATTACGAATACCTAAACACCAATGAATTGACACTAGTTATTTTTTTTTTTTGTACTGGTTTGGCCAATGGCTTTGTAGACATTGGACTCCAAACAAGTTGAGATGTCTATAAACACCGTCCTGGAATAAGACTGCAATGGATGGAAGTGGCTGAGAAGAGAACAGGTAAGCCATTGGTATAAACCACAGGCCAAACCTTCATGTTGGTAAACTGATGCCTTTGAACATGACATTTCACAGTATGAGAAGTTCATTTGTCAAGGGATCCAGATAGAATGTATGTTGTTTGAATCATTTCTTATTTTGACTTAAGACTTGCAAATGCTTACATTTATGAGGAGTGGGCCACCCATTCCGGCACTTTAAATATAGGAAGGCAGCCTCTTTATTTAAAGAAAATTAGAAATTACTATATGCATGGCATGGCATATAAATTGTTTTATAATCATTTGTCTGCTGACACTTCTGGAGAAATCATTCAGATATTTTACCTGTACAGTGTTGGCAAGTCAATCAATCCAGCCCAGAATCATCAAGCAACTCTTTCCTCTTGAAAGCCATTGTTTCTGTCTTCTTTCATTGAAGACTTTACTGTGAGTCTTATTGATAGATCATGCATGGGTGAAAATTCCTTTGCATCAAATGCGTGTCTTCATTTGGGAAGTGTTGACTCTTACACTTCTGCTCATTCCCATCCTGCATCCCAACCATCAGCTAGTTCTGCTTGAAAAGGGAAGAAAGGTTTGTTTTTGTTATTGTTGTTTTATGAACCAAAAACATTAAATTAAAAAATGGAATTTTGAAATAAACACAGGCTGATTATACTGCATAAAACATTTATACCTGTTAACACCGGTAAACTGCTGGTTCCTAGCTAACCAGTTATAATTTGTATTGTTTGTTTTTAAATGGCTTGGGTAGGAATAAGTGTATTTTAATGTGTTAGATTCAAGGTGACCCTGTTCTCATGCATCCTGTATGAGTTCACCTCTCACAAGAGCAATCATCCCCACGGGTTCACTTCAAATGTCACCTTTGTCTTGGCTAGTCTTTGCCTTCTGAGGGACGCTTCTATTTAACTTTGGATGTCTTTTGCTCTCACAGCTAAAGAAATGCACCCGAGTTAAAAAGTTCTCCTTTTGCGGTGAAATCCCCTGTCTTATGCATTTCATTGAGTCCTGTTAACTGAGAGTGAAATGTAAATACTTTGAGATAATACACTTCATTTCTTTGTTTTAGCATTTGCAGCACATCCTTGGGTGTAATGATAAACCACACAGCTTTATAAGTTTATATTAATGTCTCAGCGAAGCAACAAATAGCATCTGTTGGCTATCGTTTTTTTATCTTTTAAAAGTATCCCAGCATTCCCTGTTCTCTGAAGGTACAGCTGTACAGTGTAAATCATTCTACGTTCCCAACAAGCCAGGCTTTGAACGTGACACGGGGACACTTACCAATTTAAAATATTCCATTTAGAATCAATTATTACTTCAGTGTGTTTACTTGAGGCCTGGGAGACACACACACACACACACACACACACACACACACACACACACACACAGAGGGGTACTGTCAATATTAATGCATAAATATTCTCCACCAACATGCAGTAGGAAAATGTCTTGCCTGGATAACATTCTTCTTCTTTTCTTTCTCTTATTGACTTATAAACCGTTTATAAAGTAATAGTATTTCACAGAATAAAGAGCAGATAGTGATCAATAATGAGAGGACGCATGAGAAGAAAGAACCACTAAATCAACCTGAGGGCTTTGGAATCTCAAGTTCGTAAAATACTCAGCCTTTAGTTTTTTAGAAGTTGGGAGCCGTCCAATTTTAAGGATCAAAACCCCAGAAGATTCTGTTTTTAGCTATGAAAATCTGCATTGTTCCACCTGGTTAGGGCGTATATTTTACTTAAACTAGCCAACATTTACTTTCAAAGAAGGGATCATTGAGCTTCCCGGCAGGTCGTCCCAGCCCAGACACAAGCCAGTTGACTGGCAAAGGAAAATGACCACCACTCCTATCCCACTGTTCACCCTGCTGGCGGAGCTCCAGGCCTGGTGCCAAGTCTCTGGCAGGTTTGAAGCTGTTTCCTGGCAGCCATTGGCTTTTCTAGGCCATGTGACTCTGCTTCTGTCTGTCTGGATTTTGTTCTGAGTTTCCTTAGGGCATACTTCTGAACAGCATCAGGAACGGCAGCAAGAGCCCTGGGATTCAGCAAAGCCATGTTATCCAGGAACCTTGGATCTCTGAGCTGTCCCAGGCTCCCTCTGCCAGCCGCTTGCTTCAGGGCTTCAAAGGAAAGCTCGGCTGCAGTACCCAGCATGCTTTTCTGCGGCTGCCACAGCCCTCTTTTGAAGCACCATGGTAGCCAACAGAGAGGATTCTGTGTTACGTACAGTATGACCCTGGTGGAGCCAGCCAGCTGCTGTGACTCAGCTAAAAACAGGGAACTCGCTGTAAGCAAGAGGGCATGAAGGGGAGCTATGGCTGAGGGGGAGGGAAGGCAGGAAAAGTAGTAGTTTATGATGCTAAAACTTTGTCAAAAGGCTCAACACACATTTCTGAAAGAGTTTTCTTCATGGACCAAAGGAAGCCCATATCTGCGACTCTAAGATCTGCTTAGGCGTTATAATGGGCTTTTCACATATAATTTTGGAGCAAACACATTGATGGGGAGAGAGAGAGAGAGAGAGAGAGAGAGAGAGAGAGAGAACTTGAACATCTTTTCTTTCATTTTCTTCCCAGATGAGAGGCTATGGTGGCTGAATTCCCACGGTTCTATTACTTTCAGAAGCAGTTCTGAATTAAAGTGACAACTGTCAATAAGACAGTGCCTTATTGGTGAGATTTATGTAGAAAACACTTCATTGTTCCATTTCCTTTGGCTCTACAGTTTTCTCTTTCTTTCTTTCTTTCTTTCTTTCTTTCTTTCTTTCTTTCTTTCTTTCTCACTCTTTCTTTCTCTTTCTCTCTTTCTCTCTTTCTCTCTTTCTTTCTTTCCTACCTTATTTCTGTTTCTAAAAAAAGAAAAGATGACCAGTTAAAATCAGAAAAGTAGACCTTCAACGAGAAGCCCAGTCTTATTTTGTGAAACATTTGCTAGGGTACTTTGCTCAGTTCAAAGGTAGAAATTTAGAGGTGGGTGGAGTGTGAAATGTGAAAAGGACTTTGGCTAAATTAAAAAAAAAAAAAGAGTAAGGGGTGATCACTTAGGGGCAATCAGAAAATAAGAGAGCGGAGAAAGAAAGTTACACACATTACTTATTAAGTCAGCATTTTTAAAGTGAAGACCGGGTTCATGTGTCTCCAGCATCCTCGTACATTAAGGTTGAAATGATACAATGAATTGTCTGATTAGACAGAGAAGAAAATCAAGTTTGTGCTCTGTCAGCTTGTCAGCCTAGACTTGGGTGTGCCCTATCCTGGCAGAGTTTCCCAAGTGATAAAACCCTGAACAAGTGGTGGCAGCTACCCTCTGGGAGAAAACCTTGTCTACCTACAGCTTTCCCTGGATTTCTTTCAAGCTGTCAAGAAACAGGTCAACTCAATGGGAAGGAAGTCAGCCTCCAAAGCTTATTCTCAGGATTGAAGTTTCTCTTTCAGCATGTGTTTCATCTGTCTATGACTTCTGGGTACATCAGCAGACCTGTTCCATTAGAGAAGAGTTACTTTGAGACATAATTGGTCCAGCATCTTAGCTTACTCCAACTGGCTTCTCAAAGGAGCTGGAGGGTTAGTAGTGATTGATCTGTAAGCAGGAGGACCTGCATTGGGATCTTCAGAGCCATTAAAAATCTACATGTTGACCAAGCAATATACCTGTAAGTCCAGTTCAGTAGGGGTGGGGAAGAGACAGGATACCCTCTTCAAGGAATAAGGCAGAGAGTGATCAAATAGGACACACAACTTCCTGTGAGCCCATAAATGGGAAACACGTGCATGTGCACACACACACACACACACACACACACACACACACACACACACACAGAAAGAGAGCGGGAAGGGGGAGATTATCAGTGGGCTTCCTAGGCAGCATGCCTCTTTATTATGGAGATTATGTTGTGGCTAAGAACTATATGCAAGCCTGAGAGAGGATAAGTACTTTGGTTCAATTTCAAAATTCTCTTACCACCTAAGAAGGATCTAGTATCTCCTTAGTAGACATTTAGGCAGATGATAAAAGGATAGTATAAAAAAATAGTGGGTAAAAATAAAGAATTATAGTCTACTTAATTGTAAGTGTTCGTAGGTAACTTCAATGAGAGAAAGCTGAAAGAAAATGTCTTAACCACAGTATCACTGAAAGATTTTAAGGAAGACATGGAAATGACAAATTCAAAAGCTCTGTACTTCAAAAAGTTTGAGGAAAGACGAGGTGACATCCTTCCAGATATCCACCGCCATGACATTGGCTTGGGAGTAAGGATAAGAAGCAAACGTAAAGATGAAAGATCATATGACATGGCTGAAAACAAGATCAGCTATACACCTGGGTTAGTAGAAGACTCCAGATTGGCTGGCATTTAGCACCTGCTTACACAACATTTTATCATCATTCATTCCAAGACTTATTTGCCCATTTGGTCCTCTGCTGATTCTAGGTATTGGGTCTGTGCTTTTATAGTCAACTTCTACTCTTAGTACATTCTCTTGGAAATTTTAGAAGTATTGACTGGTTTGAGATGGTCCCTCAAAGTTATGTTCAACCAGTGGGATAGTTGAGGTAGTCTTGAGTCCACTAAGTATTCTTGGGAAAGGAAGACATGGTGAGAAAGACACAGAAAGTGAAAGCTAAGTGAAAACACTTCCCACATCCAGGTAACCAAGAGCCAAGGAACACAAACCAATAACTCTAAGAATGGCAACAGTCAGGGAAAGGGGGTTTCTGCAGAGCTTCTAGGTGGAAGCAAGGCCTGCTTGATTCAGATTTAACCATTTGTTCCTGACACACATCTTCTGGAACTCTATTAGACAAACCCAAGTCAAATGTCCCATGTTAGCACAAACAGTGTGAAAGACACACGAAATGGAGTAACACACATGGTTTTGCTAGTTATACTATGGTACATAACAATATTAATTTTAAAAAATTTATAGACCAGTAGAGCATTCATTATATGCAATTATCAGAGCAGTAAATAAAACAGTTCCTTGCTTAAGGAAGATTGCAATCCAACTGTGTACTTTGCACACATGACCTCCAAGGGAGATAGAAATTGAACTTTGAAGGACAGTAACACACTAGACCAATTTTGAAGTTAAGTCCCATTTTTCCTCACAGACCCATGCTCCCAGCAATAAGATTCAGACTCAAAATATACTATAAATACCTTGGCCATATAGCTAGGCTCTTCTCTGACTAGATATAACTTTAAATGTCCGATTATTCTAGCCTACATTTTGCCACATGGCTAGTTACTTGTGTTACCTGAGCTCAGGTAGGAGGTGTCTGTCTCATCATCTTCCTGCCAGAACTTCTGCCTGGTCCTATCTCAGAATCCTTTCTCCTCCTGGATGTCCCATCTTCCATTTCCTACCTAAAGGAATAGGTCATACGTTTTTTAATTGACAGGTGATGTATTTATACAAAACACAAGATATTCCCTCTATAGACTTAGTAATTCTTCTTTGTAACATTAATGAACCAAGAGATAGCATCTATTTCCTGTGGTGCTTTTCTAAGCAGGTAACAGAGTGGTTAGAGTATTTTGAGACTGGGGAGAGGTATATTAAACTATATTGAGTGAATGAATGGATGAATGGCTGCAATTCTTCTTACCCAGGATTGAAAGGCCCCAGGTAGATACAGCATAGCCTTCGGTAAATCACAGATACATTTCATTGATGTTACACATTGCAGAGGATTTCATAATAAACATCAAAATTTCTCTTTGTGGGTCTCTGGATCAGCATAGACAACCATTTGGGAATTCACAGCTCAAGGGTTTCAGTAACACTTTGAACCAGTGCTATTTCCTTGACCCTCATTTGCCAGTGTTCTGTTGTTCTGAATGCACATCTGTGCGTCAGGCTGCTGTGTGGTCTCCAAAGCCGGCTTTGGACAGGACCCATCAGCAAAATGGGGGAGCCTCCACTGCAGAATGGGAAGTTTGCTCTTTTCTCAGCCAGAACTGCTGTTGGTTTTGCCTGCTAGTTTCCACAAATTGGCTTTTATGTTTCTTAATTTAGACACTAGCAGTATGGAGACTTATTTTATGCATGTATATTTTCTGTCTGAGGCAAGCAGTATTTGTCATTGCAGAAATACAGACGACTGCCAGCAGTGTGTGAGCACACTGCAGAAGTTAATCCACAGGCACTTCACGTTGGAGCGTGAGCCCTGAGCACAGGGAAATCAAGATGCTTGTGACTCAGCTGGGACTGATTTCTTTCTTGAAAGAAATCTAATTAGAAGCCGGGATATTCAAGCTATAGTAATTATTCTCATTCCAAAGCAGGGAAGGTGACTAACCTTTCTACTGTTCCAGAATGCTTGAAGGGGCAACCATTCATCAGAATCGCCAATCCATCTAGCCAGCATTAGAGCAAATATCGTAATTGATACTGTAGCTGGTTATGTCATGAGTCAAGCACTATGCAAAAACACTGACTGAAACAAATCTGTAAAACCAATATTATCATCATTATGATTACTAAACATTTTAGTTATATTTTATCTAGTTACATGATGTGCATGTATGTATATGCATATGGGAATTCATATATCACAGTTTGTATGTGGAGGTCAGAAAACAACTTGCAAGAATTGTTCTCTTTTCACTTGTGGATCTCAGGGATCAAAGTCTTGTTGCCAAACTTGATGGCCAACACCGTTCCCTCTGTACCATGTCACAAGCTTCAACCTCACGTTAACAGATAAGAAAACTAACGCAGAGAGAGACTAGGTAGCTTCAAATGGTCACTAATGTCTCAGATCACTTTCACAGAAGCAAAATGAAACCAGTCACTTACATAGGGGAAGACAGTAAACTCAGTTAAAGTCTACCATCACGTTCCTCCTATAAAGAACAAAGCACAAAATACTCCAAAGGTTTGTCCCACCTGGAGACAAGGGACAAACATTTCTGTGCCAGGCTGACAGTTGGACTTTGGTTTCCCAAAGAGCTCTTTCCAATTTTGATAAGGATATTTAATAATAGGATAAATTCGACTAGATTTAGCAGCCAACATTCTCAGCAGCTGGGGAGAGGTGCAAAGTCCAGCTACATGGAATCTCAGAAGGTCAGGGATAGAACATGACTTCAAAGATCATGCAAGTAAAACTTGTGCTGTCTATACTGAACTATCAAAATTCTCTTTGCTGGGTTAGGAGGTGCTATGCTTTTATCTATCGGCCCCCAGATTCCAAGGAATACACAGTCCCTAACTCCTTTAGAGGGTGTCAATGCAATTTCATACGGTTTGTTTCACAGTTTCAAATAGCTTGACCTTGAAGTTCCTCTAGGTGCTGAAGATGATTATGCATCTTCACATAACCCAGCATTTCTTGCCTGCTCTCTCATACTCGAGTGCCCTGGCTTTCCTTTCCTGTTGCCCTGAAGTTTGTGATGAAGAACAGATCCTTAGTGATAGCTTCATCTGGACATGTGTACTACTGCTCCTTGCAACTAGCAATAAACAAGAAAGAGTAAGAGAGAGGAAAACTTGTTAACACCAAGCTGTATCTAAACAAGCAATCCCAGATGGCATCCTTTATGCCTTCTGCCTCTGATAAGAAAAGATTGAAAAAGAAAAATAGGCAACAGCTGACAAGCCATACCCAGAACGGAGACCAACAGGGAGAACAGATCCCAGATCTGTGTGCTGTCCTCAGTCGTGGCTCAGCACCCAACCCAGAGACCTGCCTGGCTTCAAACGCTGTCAGCAGCGCATGCTTTCATATAGTCAGTGAATCATGAAAGCTTACCGGGCAAGCATTTTCCTTTTTAATTTGATCTTTAGTTTGCTGATGAAGACTGTGGTAGAAATGCAGTAATGTATTTTATTTAAAGGCATTGTGTTGTTAAAAAGAGAGAGACAATAAATAAAATTCAATAGATCTTTAGTATTTTTTTCCCCAAAACCAATGCTAATTCCATCTTTAAATGCATTTATTCTGATGTTTGTGAGCGTGAGTGCATGACTGTATGTGTGTGTGTGTGTGTGTGTGTGTGTGTTCTGGACCTGAGACATTCTAATGACAACTTTTTCTGAAACCCTAAAAGCTGTCTCTGGCACCCAAATAACAGAATCCATGCGCTATTATTTCATAGCTATGTGTCCTCAGACAGCATTCCCTGTACCTCAGTATCCTCCATTACAAACCAAAAGTTAATAAAATGTATTTGTTTGGTGAACATTGAGCAGCAAAGAACATGAGCAGATATAAAGCACAGAAAATATGTCTAGCATGTAATAATTGTTAAATATAATCCATGATTTCTGTTATTTGTCCACCAGCTTGGGTATATAAGCAAGCATTTTGTCTCTTCCGGGCTCTGACATAATCTGAAGCTGCAAATATCAACATAATCATTGTTTTCCTATGCAAAATCTAATCATTTTAAGATGCCATTTTGGAATTAAATGGTTATGGCACTTTACTATTTCAACAGGGATGTTGTCTGTGTAAGTTGTAAGGACAGATCAGTTTTAACAAACCACCTGCAAGAAGCCAAGTCAGCAATAGTATGTTTATTAGTAAGAGCATGATGTTGGGATGAATCAACAGAAATGCTGTATAATGAAGGAGGAGGTCTATCCCAGTGATGCCATTAGACAACCCATTCATTACATCCTGCCTGCTCCTCTTGACCATTTGTCTTTGCCAGAAGTTACTAAATATGAAGTGCTTAAAGAATGGCTTGAAATGATGAAGGCATATTTTAAATGAACACCCTCATAACAAAAATCACCAGCCAAAGTGCAAAATCTCAGACTGAGGACAAACTCAAGGGAATTGTACTCACTGTGCTTCCTTCTGAAGCTGAAGATGGTGGAGGCATTGGTCTAAAGACAAAGGATTTTCTTACAGTAAAATTCCAGAAAACAAAGGTTAGGGATGTCACAGAAGACACAAGGGCTTGCTTGTTCTGATAATGTAAAAATGCAGCAACTCTTTAAAAAGACCTTATGATAATGAGATGGAAATGAGTTGGAAAATATGCAAATTAAATTCACTTGAAATATATATGTCTTTAAAAATTAACTGATAAATTGCTTTGTCAAATGCTTTCTGTGTTTGACTACTACCTGTTTGCCCCGTTCTAGTTTAAGATGTCTTTCTTAAGCTTAAATTCATTTTTAGGAGACTAGCAGAGAAGGCACACCTTTATATATGAGTAGTAATAGTTGTGGTAGAAGAAAGAAAGCAGAAAGAAGTAAAGAGCAAAAATAGATTAAAACCATCATAAAATTCTAGTAAATTGGACTAGACAGAGAAAGGACACGTTGTGATAAGTCTAGCATAAGACATTGCTTGAGATCAGTAAGAACTCTTGACTCTTACACTTCTTTCATGAGCTAGCATGGGACTTAACTTGAGGCATGCAAGAAGCACTTACTGAGAAAGTTAGCACATGTTTTCCATAAATCTTAATGCACAACTTCGCTGTAAGTTGTCCTTAGGGTTGAGCTCCATTTCTTAGAGGTTCTTAGAAGATTAAAGTGCATTTTGTTAAAGAGATTGCTTGCTTAAAACTTTTTAAAATTGATACCTACAGCATCTAATCATTACGGGAAAGAGCTATAACCTGGCCCCAAGGCAACAGTGGGTTAGAAAAGCTCGAAAGCTTCAACGGATGGGTAGAACTAAAGCTAAACAGTGGCGACAAACCAGTTAAAGAAGGTTAAGCTACTACAAACTACAGAAAAATAGAAAACCCCAAGCTCAAAGAAGGCAGACAAGGGACTGAAAGTCACAAGTATGGAGACCACAAACAGAATGGAAAAGCAAGTGTTGCCCACTCAAGAAAACAGCATGTAGAACCACAACTATGTGGAAACATGGCAGCATCACTTCTAGCTGGGGACCTGACTCATGCAGGAAGCTGTTTATGATATTCCTGCTTCAGCAAGCTTTAAAAAAACAATACGGAGCCCAGGGCCTCAAATCTGCTGAAATCCGGCAACTCCCTTCCCTCCATTGCTTTGACCTAGCACATTTAGTTATTGTGGAACTGGTCAGCAGATCCTAACATGTTCTTTGCAAACTGATGCACATTTTCCCACCTGCAGTAAATCCCTAGAATATTGATAATGACTTAGCACTTACCTGAACTGAAAAGCCCTAATAAAGGTTTCTCACGATCTGTGTTCCCTTACTCTTTGCACCATGCATTTTGGAATAAATGAAGTGCATTTTCCTCTGCATAATTTCACCCTGTTTGCTTCAACAGCCATCACACATCTTTGAATTTTTGTCACTGAACTTTCAGAGGTTTTAGCATGCCAGGGGTTCACAGTGTCAGTCACAAGCACAATTTACAAACATATTTTCTCACGCCTTTGAACTAGTTGACTAGATTATTCTCCTGGAGAAAAGCAGAATTGTACAGTGTAAGACAACACAAGGCCCTTACTGTAGACAGATCAGATGTATGTTCTATTTAAAACATCTAATTTAACAAAATGTTTTTATCCATATAGAAAAAAAAATCACAATTCATTGCACCTTCTTCTTTTTTTTTTTTTCTCCCTGTGTTGTTAGGAAGTTCTTATGATCACAAAGTTTTATTTCCTAAAATGTATTATTTAACAATTTTCCTATTGGTAAAAATAACATATTTTCATTCATCTACTTATTTATGCATGTTTTTATGCCCTTATGAATGTATGCCACATATATGTTGATTCCTGCTCTTGACCAGGAATTACACCTGTCTGTAAAACACAAGACTGGTATTGGGAATTGAACTCTGATCCATGGAAGAGCAAGAAGGATTCTGAATTGCTGAGTCATCTCTCCAGTCGCAACATTTTTACGTATAAGTATTTGAAGTCTTTTGCCGGTTTAGACAAACAAGTATTGTCAATAAATGTCATATAGCTTCATTTCTGTACGTCTATGTTGTAATGTTTCTTAAAATATTGGTTATTTTCTTTGAACAAAATTCCTCATGAAAACACGCTAGCAAGAATGAACTCTATACTCCAGACCCAGACTAAGATTTTGATGCTGTTTCCATGGAAATAACCTTATCGATGCAAATAGTGATTACTTCTTTTTGACTGGGCATGGTACTGTTGAGTCATTGAGTTAGCAATCACACTGAATCTTACCTTACATTTTTCCACATTGTAAAAAGGATGAGCATCTGAGTAATGCCTTTTTTTTCTGGTTTATCAGCTTAGATAGATGAATGATTAATAAACATAAAGGAAAATTCAATGATCTTGAAAGTATAGATGATTTTATTCTGCCTAGCTACAAGGCAATACACAAAAAGGTGTAAAACACAAGGAATAGATATTTTATACTTAAAGGTGGTTTCGAGAATCATACATTGAAATTGGTATTGGTTCTCAAGCTCAGTAAAAATAAATACTTGATTGATATTAACTTCTCGCATTTGTACTGGTTCTGATTTTCACTTTATATTGGAACTCAAGTAGATGATTTTCTCTGACAAACTACAGTGCTCAACTTGTAAGTTAACATCTCTAGGCTATAGATGTAATTACAAGCTAAATTTCACATTTGCTAAATAAATCTAAGAGTTTTCACACAACATTGGGAATCCATAAATGAGAATTTGACTGTTACTCGAGTCTCAGATACATTTTGGTTGAAATTGATAGAAGGCAAGTGGTTTAAAAGTGATTTAGAATGTTCTAGTAAGTTTTTTGCTTTAAACATATGCAACACTAAATGTTTAAATTTTGATATTTTAAATTGTGTGTGTGTTAACATGCTTGCACATGTGCCTGTATAAGTTTATGTGCACCACAAGCATAAAGGTGTGGTGAAAACCTGTTAGGGGGATCGGATTCTATGGAACTGGAGTTAGCTAATGTGGGTGCTTTGAATTGAACCTTGGTACTCTAGTAGAATAATACTGGATCTTAACTGTTAATCTCTCTTGCATCTTTAACTGAATGTATTGACAAATAAGAAATCAATTGCTTATCTTCTTTTTTAATAACATAGAATAGGATCGTTTTATTCTCCTGTGTAGAACAATTTTAATCCAGCAGCATGGTTTCTCTGGCAAGGATTCACATCCGAAAATATGATCAGGGTGGAATACATACACACCCTTAGTATGCACTTTTATTCCATAGCAATGAAGATGAGGTTTGTTTGTAGAAGGAAGCAACTATATTTTTAAGTGACTTATAGCTGATGGACAAAGGGATGAATCAGAAAAAGATTTGAGAGAATGAGTCAGAGACAGGATATGCTCAACTCTCATGAAGACAGATAGGAAAAAGAGGCAACTTAAGAGAGCAGTGGGGAGGAGGAGGAGGAGGAGGAGGAGGAAGAGGAGGAGGAGAGAGAGAGAGAGACAGAGACAGAGAGAGAGAGAGAGAGAGAGAGAGAGAGAGAGAGAGAGAGAGAGAGAAACAGTTTTATAGAGAAAGGACTCAGGTAAAGAGAAAAGGAACCAGAGAATGAGAAGAAGCCAAAAAGATTAGAACAGGTTACTACAGTTAGAGGCCAAGCAGAGCAATTCAGTCCAAAGCAGTTAGAAGCCAGTTTGAATCAGTGATCTTGTAGAGGAGTTTAAGACAGGTCAAATGAATTAAATGAATTTAACCAGCCAGTCAGAAAGAATTCCAGAGTTCTGAAAGAATTTCGAAGTTATAAAGGGTGAGATTATTCAGCAGCAAGTCTCCAAGATGACAATTATATCTGATGAATAAAAATTACTTCTACAGTGTCGGATTTTTCCTTACTATAACAAAATACCTGAAACTGACAGAAGAGACTCCTTTCTTCACCTAGCTCACAGGTATCACACCTGGGATCTTGACAGAAAGCACATGGCAAAGCAGACCAGGGGGCATCACAGCAACCAAGAATCAGAAGGGAATGGACGAGAGGCCTCTATTAGCTTGCTTTCTTTTCTCTCCACTTTATTCTGCAGTTTATGAAGTAGAACCACTGGTAGTCAATGAAATTTCTCTTCATTAATCTTTTCTGATATGCCCTTACAGATGCACTCACAGTAACCTCTTTTGAATGCTCAGACTCCTCATAATCTATCCAAGTTGACAATCAAATTTAACTATCACCTGCATATGAACTTTAAAAGAGACTGGAAAATTAAAACATGGTGCAATTCTTTGCCCGTGTGATAGAAAAAAATATGTTTTATCACAAGATAACTGAAATAACAAAATGTGGACTCTGATGCAGTAATCTCCTAATGGTAGCCTACAGAGGCTCAAAGTGTGAAGGATGAATGACATTTCTCCTTTCAACATTTCAAAGCATGCCACTTTGGGTCTAGAGTATGAAAAAGGATTATTGGTTCGATAGGTATATAGAAACAGATCATGGAAGACACTCTCATAATTGGACATGATAACCCTCTACTTTGTTAAAACTTTCAAAAATAAGATAATATATAAGTCAATCAGTTCAGTGAGTGCAGTTAAGAAAGCTCAGGTATACTTGTTTACTCAGGTTTACTTGTTTACAATATTCTCACTAGTTTCCCCTGATGAGTAATAATGACATTCACTTCAACAAGAGCCATCACTCCTTTGAAACCCTAACTGTCAATCCTAAGTAGACAGCAAAGGTAATGGATCCCCAGATTCAATGTCCTACAATACACAATGGTTATAAGAGGTGGTGTAGAATGATCCCACTAGAGAAGCACATACTAATAAATACATTTGAGTCTGTGTATATGCCTAAGTATGTATGGACCTAGGCTCACATACAGATAACTATGTATCTCCAGGTTTAATGTAAATTAGTGCTATTGTGGGAGAACAAGTCATAGGAAATCTGCTTGGCAGTTACAAGTATCAGGAAAGGCCTAGTGCTACATAATGAATCACTGTTGTCAAACAGGATCACACAGAACAGCTATTATTTGTTAGATAAAGATGAGGCTATTCTGGCTCTTTAGGTGGTTGTAAATAAATCTTTTGCAATGTCCTGGAACAAGATCAGCCAACAAAAGAAAGAACAGTTGTGAAGCTTCTGACTTGTTTGACCACAGCCTAGCCTGAGCTGGAGGTGGGAAGAGAAAGGCCCTCTTGTGAGTCTTCTCCCTCACACCTTCCATATTTACCGAACCAAAGCATCCTGCTGCCCAGCCTTTTCCCCCTTATACACGGAACAGTAGCCTTGTCTTTTTTACTGGGAAAAGTTATCTAAAGTGTTCAGATTCCCCTTTCATCCATTGCATGCATTTGCTTAATCCAGTGCCAAGAGAAGCAGTGTGATCCAAAGCTCTAACAGGAAAAGGTAGCATGCCAAACGGTACTAAGCCTTGGGGGCAGAAGAGCGCCTCCAGAAATGTCAAAACAGCTGTATTTGATGAATGGGCAAGGTATGTAGAGAATGCAGCAAAGACTGGCCGCAGTTTTCTCAGTGGTGTCCTTTGTAGTGGATGACAAGGTGGGCTCCAACTGCCTCGAGTTCAGATTTTCCATGAAAAGGACTGGATGTCCTTGTAAATCTCTTTTGAGGATTTAGAAAAGCAAAGAAGCAATTGCAATCCAATGCTAGTGTTTGGATTTTCTACTTGAAAACGACTAGTGACTCAGGACAGAATTGAATGGAAAATTGGCGGTATGGCAGAACATGTGACTTTTCATGCTTCTATCTTCTCAGCAGCCTACTTCCAAGACCCATGAATCTCTTCAAGGCTTAGTGATGTATGGAGGAGTGAATGCATAGCTAATGTCCTCTTACTGGTATTTGATATATTCAAGACCATACTTCAAAGTATGGTAGCCACTGGCCACATGAAACCATTAAAATTTAAATCATTGAAAAGTTAGCTTTCATGAATGGTTAGCTCACTGGTCCTAGGGATTAACCAACTACTATTATTCTACTAAATGGACATAGCATCAAACTACCATCTAAATCCCTTCTTTCTATATATATCAGTTATTGATCCTCTCAAACCTCATCAGAGAAACTTTTGTGTGTGTTCAGTGGATTGTAGTTACCTCAGAAACAAATGGTTAACACCCAGAGAATCAGTGTTAGTGGAGTGTTCAGACACAAACTACCATTACTTTCCCTAAGGCTTAGGAGCCATATGAGAAGATGAGGCAGATAGCCAGGGGCAGAGGGAAACATTGCTTCCTGGATAAGAAATGACTGTTATATTCCTAAACCCACAACTACTGTGGTTGCCTATGAAAGATCAACAAAAGATCAAGCCACTAAATATGAAGTAAGATAAGTCACTTTTCTTTAAGGATAACTGTAACCTATAGGTTGGCCATGTTTCAGCAGAAGGGCAGTATGAATTAGAGTAGACAAGTTATTAAAAGGAAAAAAAAAACTGAGATGTGAACTTAGAGTGGTAAGGTGGTATAGATAGAAATGGAAGAAGACAGGAATGGGAGTAGAGAGTGAATATGATCAGCATATAATGTGCCAAACTCTCAAAGAACTTGGAAAAATGGCTTGGTGAACAGATAGCAGCACTTACATATAGGCCTGATGACCTGGGCTAAATGCCTGGATCCTAAAAGGTGGCAGGAGATGACTACCCTCCAGGAGTTATCCTTTGACTTTCATGTACCTATATCATGCACACACACACACACACACACACACACACACACACACACACACTCTCTCTCTCACATGTACTCACTCACTAAATAAAATGGGTTATTAAAAAGCACATAAGGGAAGGAAGAGATGTGTAGATCTCTAGAGCTCATGGGTCAGCTTGCCTAACCTCCATGGCAAGATACAGGCCAGTGGAAGTCTCTGTCTCAGTACTATGGAGAAGCACCTGAAGAACACAAAGCTGGTCCTCTATTGAATATGTACACATTCAAACATGTGCATGCCTCCCTCACACACTCTGACAGACAAACCCACACAAGAAAGAACACATACACATGCACACAAGAAATTAAAATTCAATTCCTTTATCTTAGCGTGCGTGTGTGTGTGTGTGTGTGTGTGTGTGTGTGTGTGTGTGTGTGTGTGTGTGTATTCTTTTAGACATATATACATACATATATGCAAGCTATCCTACCTGGAAACATTTTTGAGACTTGAGAAATTTTTCCAGATTCTCATAGACATATGACATATCAACAAGAAAATGGCTAAAATGGTGCTTTTCCATTAAAATTGTTAAAAACTTCCTGTGCTGCATGAGAATTTTAAACAATTGAAAAATACTACGTCCTTTATCTTCTCTGATAAAATCATAATATAGTAGTTTTTGAAAAAGCATAGTGAAGAACCCAGTCTCCTATAGATTAACTCCACACATGCTTTAAAAACAACCTTAACACACAGGTCTTATTTACAAGTCATCTATTAACTTTACCCCCCAAATCAATATCCACAGAGCAGTTTCTGGAAGAATTTTATTAGAAGTGGATTTGTCTTGGGCCATTCTTCCACCTAAGAGCACAGCAGTCAGGAAACTTGTAACTTTGAGCAACTTGGCTGAGGTCAGTCTCCTCAGGACATATGTCTCATGATTTGAACAAAGTCAGGTCAGATAATTTAAAAATAGGGGACCCCAAATGAGACCATGGATTCAGGGGGCTTTTCATGGTACTATGACTGAAGATATGACAGGAAAGAAGCTGTTTGTGCTTGAGTTGGTTGCTTATTATTGGTTTAACATAAAGGCCTTCAAGTGATAAACCCTGGCTTTGTTTCCTAAGTCCTATGACATAATATCTCCTCTAAATTTCCTATTACTATATATAGCTATAACTCTGAATATTTGAAAATACCTAAAATCATTCAGTGGGTGGGAATCAAAGTCTACTAATAAAATACAAGCAATGGTAAAATCCATTTTGGGCAATACTATTTAAAAAAACAAAATACAGTTATTTGTTTCAAACACATACTAAACAAGTCCAAATATCTGTGGTAAGTCTCCCCTTGCACAAATCCCTCACAGCTCTCTTCTTTTTCCCAGGATTTGCAGATTTTTATACTTTGAAACTATCAAGACTGTTGCAATATAACAGGCTCACAGATCTTATTTGTCTGATGTAGACATGACCTGGGTAGCATTGGAATAAAAGCAAACACTGCAATCTTCAAAAACAAAAACAAAAACAAAAACAAAAAGCAAAATCCTCCATGAGCCTGCACACACAAGAGGAGCACACTGCAAACATAAATATGGCATGGGGGGGGGTTAATCCCAAATAACAGCTATATCTCCTTTTCACTAAATCCTCACACACACACACACACACACCCGAGATCCCCCTCCCACTTTTGGAGACCTGGTGTGTGACAGTGACGTCAATCTTCCATTTCTTTAGTAACTGGTTGCAGAATGACGTTGCTAGATTTCTTATTTCAAAGGGCAGACTGCACCTGCTTCATTTGGATTCTAGACGTTATCTTCTACCTCACCCTTAACCTTGCTTCCCAGGAAATCTAAGTCTTCCTTAACTTCAAGAACTTCCATGCAGGCTATGTATTCCATAAAAAAGATAGGGGGCAGGGATTTGGAGGGAAAGAAGCCAGAAAAAGAACACTAAACTCAGCTTGGTCCTTTGCTTTCTACAGCGTAGAACAGAATCAAGTGAAGAGAATTCTCACAAGTTCTAACTCCTTGACTGCATGTATCTGTATTTCTGCAGATGCGTTCAGCGTTACACAAGTCCATTTCTTAAGTCTCCCTTGCAAAAGCTCATTGTGGATCACCCTAGAACCTCTAGTCATGTTCTCATCCTCGTGTTCCATGATTCCTTTACTCCTCACTGCTACGGTTAGAGCAGCATCAAAACATCAATACCCAGCAGATGTTTAGGTTAATGTAAATGTACAGGATAATGTGCATCTTGTAATAGTAACAACAATTAAAAAATAAAAAATGAAAACACTTACCTCCTCTGACTCACTAATTTTCTCCCACCTACTTGTGGTGTGCACTCACCGACACTCAGAAATTTCTTTTTTTTTTCAACTTTTATTAGATATTTTCTTCATTTACATTTCAAGTGTTATCCAGAAAGTTCCCTATACCCTCCCCCCTCCCAGCCCTGCTCCCCTACCCACCTGCTCCCACTTCTTGGCCCTGGCGTTCCCCTGTATTGGGGCATATAAAGTCTGCATGACCAAGGGGCCTCTCTTCCCACTGATGGCCGACTAGGCCATCCTCTTCTATATATGCAGCTAGAGACATGAGCTCAGGGGGTACTAGTAAGTTCATGGTTATTCTTCCACCTAGAGGGTTGAAGACCCCTTCAGCTCCTTGGGTACTTTCTCTAGGTCCTTCTTCCTTGGGAACCCTGTGTTCCATCTAATAGCTGACTGTGAGCTTCCACCTCCATGTTTGCCAGGCATTGGTACATTTTCCCCCGAGACAGCTATATCCGGGCCCTTTCAGCACCATCTTGCTGGCATATGCTATAGTGTCATGTTTGGTGGCTGATTGTGGGATGGATCCCTGGCAGCCGCAGTCATTGGGTCCATGCTTTGGAATCAGCTTCACACATGATCTCTTTAACTCTTTCAATGTGTGCTTTGTTCTTAATTCTAGGAAGGGGTGACGTGTCCACATTTTGATCTTCCTTCTTCTTGAGTATCATGTGTTTAGTAAATTGTATCTTGGGTAGTCTAGGTTTCTGGGCTAAGATCCACATATCAGTGAGTACATGTTATGTGAGTGCTTTTGTAAATGGGTTACTTCACTCAGGATGATGGCCTCCAGATCCATCCATTTACCTAGGAATTTCATATATATTATTGTTTTTAATAGCTGAGTAGTACTCCATTGTGTAAATATACCAATTTTTTTGTATCCATTCCTCTGTTGAGGGACATCTGGGTTCTTTCTAGTTTCTGGCTATTATGAATAAGGCTGCTATGAACATAGTGGAACATGTGTCCTTGTTACCAGATGGAATATCTTCTGGATATATGCCCAGTAGAGGTATTGCTGGATCTTCCGGTAGAACTATGTCCAATTTTCTGAGGAACCACCAGACTGATTTCCAGAGTGGTTGAACAAGCTCGCAGTCCCACCATCAGTGGAGNAGTTTCTGGCTATTATGAATAAGGCTGCTATGAACATAGTGGAACATGTGTCCTTGTTACCAGATGGAATATCTTCTGGATATATGCCCAGTAGAGGTATTGCTGGATCTTCCGGTAGAACTATGTCCAATTTTCTGAGGAACCACCAGACTGATTTCCAGAGTGGTTGAACAAGCTCGCAGTCCCACCATCAGTGGAGGAGTGTTCCCCTTTCTCCACATCCACGCCAGCATCTGTTGTCACCTGAATTTTTGATCTTAGCCATTCTTACTGGTATAAGGTGGAATCTCAGGGTTGTTTTGATCTGCATTTCCCTGATGATTAAGAATGTTGAACATTTTTTCAAGTGCTTCTCAGCCATTCGGTATTCCTCAGTTGAGAATTCTTTGTTTAACTTTGTGCCCCACTTTTTAATGGGGATATTTGATTTTCTGGTGTCCACCTTCTTGAGTTCTTTATATATATTGGATATCAGTCCCCTATCTGATTTGGGATTGGTAAAGATCCTTTCCCAATCTGTTGGTGGCCCTTTTGTCCTGTTGACAGTATCTTTTGTCTTACAGAAGCTTTGCAACTTTATGAGGTCCCATTTGTCAATTCTTGATCTTACAGCACAAGCCTTTGCTGTTTTTTTCAGGAATTTTTCCCCAGTGCCCATATCATCGATGCTTTTCCCCACTTTCTCCTCTATTAGTTTCAGTGTCTCTGGTTTTATGTGGAGATCCTTCAACCACTTAGACTTGACCTTAGTGCAAGGAGATAAGAATGGATCAATTCCCAGTCTTCTACATGATAGCTGTCAGTTGTGCCAGCACCATTTGTTGAAAAGGCTGTCTTTTTTCCACTGGATAGTTTTAGCTCCTTTGTCAAGGATCAGGTGACCATAGGTGTGTGGATTCATTTCTGGGTCTTTGATCCTATTCCATTGATCTACCTGTCTGTTGCTGTACCAGTACCATGCAGTTTTTCTTACGATTGCTCTGTAGTACAGCTTGAGGTCAGGCATGGTGATTCCACCAGAGGTTCTTTTATTGTTGAGAAGAGTTTTCGCTAGTCTAGGTTTTTTGTTATTCCAGAGAAATTTCTAAGAGATTTAGTCCACTGGTTTCTAAAATGTCGCCTGCATTAATGCCCCAATGAAATGTTTATTTATTTGCATTTTGTTTCCCTGGTGCTTTGTTCACAGCACCAAGGCCGTTTTCAGTATATAGTATTACACAGCCTTCTCTTTCCTCAGGTTCAGAATTTGTCCTTTTGCATTCTGATTCTAACTTGTGCATAATCAAAACTCACACATCAAATTAACATTGGTTTGTCGAGCAAGTGTATGTATGTGTCCTCGTATACCTGCAGCATTTGCGTAAAGATTATTTGGAGTACTCATGTGCAAATGGATTCTAATCATTTAATTCATTTACCAGTACATTGGAAAACATGGCAAATCCAACATGAACATCAATCTAGTTGTTAACAATGAGCAGAAATTCTGACTTTTGTCCCT
This sequence comes from Mus minutoides, assembly GCA_902729485.2. Lineage (NCBI taxonomy): Eukaryota > Metazoa > Chordata > Mammalia > Rodentia > Muridae > Mus > Mus minutoides. The sequence goes on along the minus strand of LR753629.1, from coordinate 136,750 downwards.
TCTGCAATTCACATCATGATTTCCTACCCTATATACTTTACTGAATCATGACATGGATCACGTTACTTATATGCTTAGACATACAATTATTAAACTGCCTGCAGTTCTCCATTCCTTTTAGAGCTGTACTTTTATCTGGTTTATTCCCTAGAGCTCCATTGTTTTCACCCACTACTACCCTGGCTTTGTTTACTCACAACTCCAGTTCAGCACTTATGCATCAGCAGGACCACAGGTGGAATAATTTTTCCCATTTTTGTATGTTAATCTGTTTTATACAGCCAGGTCAAATGTCAACATTATCTTTAAGAAGACTTTTGTTCCAAATTAAAATCTGTTGCCACTCTCTGTATATGCACAATATTTGAAAATCATCCAAACCATGAAAATCAGCCTTTCTGAATGACTTCATTAAGCTAGCATTTGTTCATTTGTTGAGTGTCCACATAACTACTCTCAGTTGTGATGGTAGTAGTGTGTTTTTCTGCTCACCTAACAAAACCTACTAACACCTTGAGGTCAGAATCAAATATTGTTGAAAAAATTTAGAGTTATACATGCACCAAAAAATGTGAATCTATGCACAATTACCACAGATATATCTTACATGTAACATGTAATCTCCAGAAACCATCTGTTATCAACCCTACAGACACATGCAAAGTTTTAATGAATTATATATAGCATGTCAATACTATGTGATTCTGGCTTAAGTTGATACATATAAGGTCTTTGGTCAGAAGTTACCATATTGAAAGGTTTTTTTATTTTATCCATTATCCCACATACTAAAAAACAACTTCAAATTCTTGCTGTAAATCCCATAAGAAACGATATTGTTCTAAGCATTTTTAAGGGTTAATATTAAACTTTTCCTACATATATATGCCTAGTCTGATAGTCTAGATCATATTCTCCAATTTAAATGAGTAATATTTCTGTTGAGCTAAGTACTCCAGTGCCTTTAAAGGGGTGTGGAAGGAATGGAAGTATTAAGCTTGGCCTGGAACCTTAGCAATTTGGTCTTCATAAGTATCACAATGTATTTGGTGGCTGTTGAAGTAATTCTGCTATAGGCCTTGTTACTTTTCCATGTTTGCTCTATGAAAGTGGGTCTATGGAAATGGATCTAAACTAACCAGAAAGATGCACCCTGGCTCAAATCTGATTAAGATTCCATGTTTTCCATCTGATGCCTTGGCCTTACAGTCATCATGGACCCTAGATTCTTTGCACATACAGGAATGACAGGGAAGATATAATGGCTTGAGAGGGTCCAGATAGCTTGTTTAAGGTAAAGCATGAGAAACACCTTCCTGCAAGAATGCTGCTGTGAAGCAGGTCAAGAACCTCAATTGATTAAGTATCCTTGACTTTAACAGATAGCAAAAGTAGTAACAAGCTAGAGAGGGAATGATGGGCTTTTAGAAGCTTTTAAAACCCCGAATCTGAGAGGCTATAAAGACTGATGCTGTGGTGGGACAGGGACCTATATAGTGCATTCAATCACTTTTTTCCCAGCCAAAGAAAAACTAGTATATACCCACAAGTTTAAGGCCAAATACCTTCACAATGCTACAGTCCTGGCTCCCTAAACCAAAACCAGAAATCAATAAACACCAATTGACATGAATTATGTCTTTCTTTCTCTTTTCTTCTTCTTCTTTTTAAAAATTATCTTTATTTACAGTTCAGTAGTTATCTCCCTCCTGGTCTGCCCTTCAACAGTTCCTCATGCCATTCCTCCTTCCCTGTCTCCTAGAGGATGTCCCCCACACCACCATTCCCCCTCAACTTCCCACCCCATCCCACCCTACCCCACCTCTCCCCAACCCAGAAGGCCTCCCCACTCCCTGAGGCCTCAAGTCTCTCCAGGGTTAAGTGTGTCTTCTCTCACTGAGACCAGACCATGCAGTCCTCTGCTGTAGGTGTCTTGGGCATCAGACCAGTTAGTGTATGCTGCCTGGTTGGTGACTCAGTATCTGAGAGAACTCAGGCGTCTGGATTAGTTGAGGTTGCTGGTCTTCCTATGGGGTTGCCCTCCTCCACAACTTCTTTCAGCCCTTTCCTTATTCAACCACAGGGGTCCCTGTCTTCAGTCCATTGGTTGGGTGTAAGAGTCAGCTATTTGTTCGGCCTCTTGGAGGACAACCATGCTAGGCTCCTGTCTGTAAGAACACCATAGCATCAGTAATAGTGTCAGGTCTTGGAGCCTCCCTCTTGAGATGGATCCCAATATAGCCAGGTCACTGGACCTCTTTTTTTTTTTTTTTTCTCAGTCTCTTCTCCATTTTTGTCCCTGCAGTTTTTTAAGACAGGAACGATTCTAGGTCAGAGTTTTTGACTGTGTGATGGCTTCCCATCCCTCTACTTGATACCCTATCTTTATACTGGAGGTGAACTCTAAAAGTTCCCTCTCCCCACTGTTAGGTATTTCATCTAAGGTCCTTCCCTTTGAGTCCTGAGAGTCTCTTATCCCACATCTCTGGTACATTCTAGAGGATTCCCCCCCACCTCCTACCTCCTGTGAAGTTGCCCATTTCCATTCATTCTGATGGCCCTTAGGGCTTCACACCTGTCTCACTCCTATAGAACTAAACAAAGAATTCACAACAGAGGAATCTTGAATGGCTGAGAAGCCCTTAAAGAAATGTTCACAGTCCCTAGTCATGAGGGAAATGCAAATCAAAATGACCCTGAGATACCACCTTACACCAAACAGAAATGCTAAGATCAAAAAACTCAGGTGACATCACCTGAAGTCTCAGCTATACCACTCTTGGGCCTAAAAGATGCCCTTCCATGTCATGGGGCATGTGCTCCACTATGTTCATAGCAGCCTTATTTGTGATAGCCAGAAGCTGGAAATATGTCATAAGACATCTGGTTCATTTACACAATGGGATACTACTCAGCTATTAAGAATGAGATTTTGCAGGCAAATTGATGGAGCTAGAAAATATCAACCTGAATGAGGTAACTCAGACCCAAGAGGGCATGCATGGTATGTACTCACCAATAAGTAGATAATGGGCAAAAACGTACAGAATATGCAGGATAAAATCCATAGAACTCAGCAAGGTTATCAAGTGGAAGGGCCCAAGTGAGGATGCTTCAATCCCACTTGGGAGGGAGAAGAAAGCAATCACAGGGGTGGAGGCAGGGGGAGGGAGGAACGTGGTGGGCAAGGTAAGGGTGAAAAGGAGAACATGCCTAGGTATCCTTATTTCTTTATCCTCAAGAATGATATTTAAGGAGAGACTAGTGTCTACATCCCTCAGTCCTGTATGTCTGCTTATTTGATGTTACTCAAGCACTTCTAGAACAGTCATTCTAGGTTGGGATCTGAAAATAGCATGGGTCCTTTGTGCAGCTCTCTCCGAATAGAAAACCTTACACAAGGAATGATGTTTCATGAGTTGCTGGGAAGCCGTTGATACCATCAATGGTAACTTACATAAATGGCTATTGTACACTGCTCTTGTGTGGGAGTAGCTCAAACAAGCCACCCCTCCACTGTTTCTTTGGCAGTGGAGCATCCATCCTTCCTGCCCTCCTTTTGCAATTGCCTATCTTACAGAATGGTTCCCTATAAGTCCTAAATTTGTTTTCAGTGTGGTCCAACCAGCAGAACTGTACTAATGTTGTTTTCCTTTTCAGTTTCACTTTACTTACTGTAGCTTTTATCATTAGTTATCTTTGTAATTTATGGTTTGGTTCTATCATACAAGATAGAAGACATGGAGGGAGAATGAGAGAAAAAATGAAAAATAAAATAACAAAAATTAGAAACAGTTATAAACTCAAATACTCTGATTATAATATATGACCAAAGCTAATTATGTGTAGGAAGGCACACATGGGGAAATTAAGATAAACACAGGGTCCTCAAATGGAATCAAATAATCTAAAATGTTTGACCAATTGAACTTTAATGATAATATATCACAGTGACCAAATTTGTCATTCTCATTGCATAACTCAATATCTGCAGGCCCCACCTCTAAACTATAGGAAATTAAGAAAGGCTGAGTGTGGGAGAAAAAGTCATTCCTAGGCAAGAGCCCCTTGATTGATTATCCATACTAACATTCCAGCCTTGGAATCATATATATTCAAAACTACACAAACTGAGAATGTTAAATTTATGTATTTATGCATATATGTATAACAATAACAAATATAAAGAGGCCATAAATTGAAGACAGAACAGGGGAGGTAAAGGAAATAAAGGGAGAAGAGAAATTATGTAATTATAGTTTAATTTTAAAAGTGAAATATAAATGTATACGTTGGGGCTGGGCATTCATTCATCTGTTGATCTCCTGATTGTACATTGCAGCTATGGCTCAGGAGACATTGGGGAAGAGGAGACAGGAAGCTTGTAAGAATCAGAAAATCGGGTAGTCTGCTATAAAACAGTTTCTCCTAGAAATGGCTATATAAGCAATACTGGAACAATAGCAATGTCAACACAGACGTTAATGTGGAAAAGGCAATTTTTCCTGGGTCTTACTGATAGACAAAGAATACCCTAATGATTTCTGGGCGAAAAAGATTCAGATTCTCCCAAGGATGAGCCCATTTATTGGATGCTCAATGCATAGTGCTCAGCCCAGAAACCATATTCACACAAACAAGCATACATACAAGCAACAAAAACAGACTATGTAGAAATATATAAATATATAACATAATAATATATATAATAATGCTTATCAATGAGCTGACGATAGATACAAAATAAAATGTTATATACATTATGAGAAAATAAAACTTTAAAAATGAACAAATTAGTTCTCTCTATATATGTATATGAAGAAATAATAATCAAAGAACAAAAGTCTATTAACTTGAGAGTCGGGGGACATAGATGGGGTTCAAGGAAAGATGGCAGGGAGGACATGGAGGAGATAAGAGAAAGGAGAAATGAAAAAACCTAAAGTTTTCTCCCTAAATATTGATGTTCATGACAAGTAGCAAATTAATCAGTGGAGAATCCTGCTGATATTACAAGGAATTTATCTGGATCTTGAAGGATCTGTAATATTGAGGTCTACCTCAGGAGAGAAGCAATCAGTCTCAAGGCTGCTCTTTTACCTGCTACTAGAGTCTTTCTACTCACATCCCTTTTAGAGTAGACACCAGAAAACCATTGGCAGTCTCATGTGGTTGTTTCAGTTTTCAGTCCTGTTTCTTTTTTTCTATGGATCAAACACTAATTTACAGTAACTGCATCATATCTTTAATCATTACCTAAGAATGCTGTTTGTCTTCTTTCTTCTGCTTATTTGGATTTTAATTCATTCTGTTTTTTCTCATTTCTGAGCAAAGAAAACCAACAGTTTTCAGACTGTTTAATTATAGAAGTTAACAAACATCCTAGTCTTTTAATGTTCAGCAAACAAAGGAGGGCCAGGAATTCGGAGTTACTTGTCAAATACGTATAATGCATCCACCATGCTAATAGCTTTAGCACAATGATGAAAATGATGGGCAAAGTTGTCTCTTCACTCAAGGCTAAGGTCAAGAACCACCTTTTCCACAGTGAAGGATTCTTGACTTTTTGCTTCTTTGTTACCTTTCCTTCCACCACCTTGAGTCTCATAGAACTTTTTGCTTGTATTTTTTGTTAACTCTTGCATTTTATCCCCTGTGTATTTTTCTTTTTCTAAAATTTCCTCTCTATCCGTGTTGAGTGCTGACTATATATCTGTAAATAAAGCTATAGAAATTACTTATTACATGAAAAAAGCCAAGCTTGGTTATCAACCTAAGGCCCTTCAACATGCAAAGAGCTGCCACTCCATAGGACACTTGCATTGCAATGAAGCTGCCACCAAGGAAAGAAACTGAAGTCCTCTTTCAATAACCAATGGTTGATAGCAAATCTTTATATCTGAATATGGGTTAAGTTTGCGGAATAGAAGTCTTTTGGAGTTTGAGCTTACCTGCCCTTTACTGCTTAGAAAGTCATTGACATTTCAAAGGAGAAATAAAGCAATCAAAATTATATGTGTAGATTCTCTTATGTGTTTTTTTAAAGCAATTTATAGGGACAACATAGCAACATGCTTCACTGAATGATAACTCTTTGCAATTCTGTATCTCTTTTAATGGCGAATAATGATCTAACTTTAAATAATTCCTGTTATTTCTTTCTGAGTCTTATTTTCTCATACACATCTTTCCTATTTCATTTTTTAAATCTATATTCAACTCAGTGCCAGATAGGACAATGCAAGCAGAGAATTCTGGTGCCTGAATCCAGTTACTTGGGCTTTGACTTTAGTATTTTTGGCTTCTAGTTCAGTGAGCTTGGACAGTAACCTAAACTCTTCATATCTCAATTTTCTTCCCTCTATGATAGAGATTTTGGTGAAGAATAACCAAGTTAATACATGTGAATCACTGTCTGGGCTATAAAGTATCCAATTAGATATGACTAATTAATATTCACTATTATTATATCATTTTTAAAGCTCCATTGTGATTTTTACCTCAGAAAAAAAACCTGTATTTTAAAAGATCACTTTCTTCATATGTAATCCTTTGGATGGAGCTTGAGAGAAAAGGACTTGACTCATACTACTGCACAAGGGTTGCTACCTGAGTCAGTGGCTCTGTCTAGCATTCAGAAGCAAGGCCAGCATCACTGTGAACACACAGTGAGTGAGTCAGAAGGGCCTCAGAGAACTTGATGGTGTCTGCACTTGGCATCAGACAGCACAGACATAAACATACTTGGAAAAAGGCAAAGGAAAATATGTTGGTTCTGGATGAAGGCACCACGTATGTCAAATTGCTATGAAATGCCCTGGTGCCTCTTCAATATTCCACCTATTGATTCCAACACTCAAGGCCACAGTTTTAGTTAGTCCACTAAGGGAACTATGAATCACATCTAATGCCTACCAATCTGGTTTATCCCAAAGACACAAACAAACCCAAGGTACTGGGAAAAGTACCACATCTTTGCAGTGCAGTGCAGGGTCAGAAGTAGGGGTTAGCATTGTTTTTTTCACGGATCCTACAGCATTGAGGCAAAGAAGATCCTTACTGACATCCAAAGCCTGGGATATCTGACCATGTGAGAAGGAAGTCCCTTTTCTCTTCACAGTCACTGCAGATGTCCCCACTTCCGACATCTGGAAGTGGGAGGTCTTGAACCAATGATCCATTAGTGTCACAAACATGTACTCTGTGGAAGTCTGTCATCCTGTTTAGCTTGGCAACACCTACAACCACACTGACATTTTGTGAATGGGAAGATTGTCAAATTGATATGTTTCTGATTTGGTTGCTTTTAATTCATTATCTGTAAGAGCTTTCATGGTGCTTGTATTGAGGAGAGACCTTGCCTGTTTTTTTGTTTTTTTTTTTTTTTTTAGTTATATGGCCCAAGTTTTCCCTTTTTGTCGAAGAGATTGAGAGCTATGAAAGTCATTCCAAAAGTTTTTTGGGCTCTGCAGTGGCATTTTCAATGGGAAATTGGCAAGGACTTATGTGTGAATGAAGACAAAGAAAGCCAGTGAGCAGTCGAAGCCCTGAGATTGAGCGTCTGCTTATCCACATGTCAAAGAGGAAATGTGCAAATCTTCCTTCAACTGCTAACAGAGTAAGTCTGCCCAAAACTCATGAGGTCTGATGCATTTTAGAAATTTAAACAGAAGAGTGAGAGAAGGGAAAACTTATAGCATTAACACAAATTTCTCTGGAAATATTCTTCCTTCAACAACTTTGGGCAGGCTCGCCCTTCCTTTGCTGCAGACACATAGAAAATGGAAGATATGACATAGGTTGTGTCTGCATAGGGCCAAGCATCTGGGTTAAATTCGGTCCTAGTGTTTGATCTTAAATAGACACAGGGTTATTTTTTAAAGCACCATCTGCAAAGCTGACATAATCCCTGTAGCCAGGATAGTGCAATCACCAGCCTGGGAGGTATTTAATCAGGTCATAAAAGTTTCTCCAGCCTTTCTCTCCCTAACTACTGTTTTATCCTGATAGCAAAAATACTGCTAGCTAATTAATCCCTTCTTTGCGTAAGAAACTATTAATGTTTCTTAATAAGATGGGCAGTTTAGAAATGAAATCTCTAACAATCATGATTTAATGTAGCAATTCTCAACCTGTGGGTCACAACCCTTTGTGGGGGTCACATATCAGATATCCTGCATATCATGTGTCTACACTATGATTCATAACAGTAGCAAAATTCCAGTTATGGAGTAAAAACAAAATAATCTCATAAATACTAAAGGATCTATGAATGATATAATTTAGATGGCTAAAAACAAGTTCTGGAGGAATTAGCCAAGCTTACCCTGATCATCTCTGGATCTCTTAACATGACTCACAAAACACCAAAGTATTAGAAAAGGCTATGATGCGTAGAAAATGCGTTATGGATTTTAAATTCAGATAAACTTCTTTATAAAACCCAGGTATGCTCTTTGACATTGTGCAAGCCATTTAAGCTCCTAAGCTGTAATTTTCCCATAAGTAAACTGGGGTTATCTTGAAATTATGTAATCATTAGAGTTGCTAAATGGCTGATATGTGATAAATGCTCAGAAACAGGCAATTGTTGTCTATATTGTTTTTATTCAAATAAAGTTAGCCAGAGCAATACAGAAACATTCATATTCTTAAATTTCTTGATCTATTTACGGAGGTGGACAGGAGAGAGGTGTTAGGATCAAGGAGAAAGATTAGTGGGCTAAGAATGAATTTTTAGTAAATTCTGACTGTAGTGAGCTTGGGCAAGTCAGTCTCCGTGTTCAGTCTTCATGCTATTTATCCTTAATCATGAACTGGTTAGATCTCTATCTAAGATTCCTATAATCGCTATTATCTGTGTGCCAATGCTTTCCATAGAGCCGAAGCTAAAAGGCCTACCAGCACACAGTTCCGCCTCCACATCAGTTTTGGAATCTGATTGTGCGCCCTCAGGATTAGTCACCGTAGGAGACAGAAGCAAAAGTCAATCGAGCTGAGCCTTCCCCGTGAGTCATTATTACTGCATTCAAGACTGCAGCTCATTGCCGTTTCCCTCCAGATACCTCTGTTTTCACTTGTTTCAGTATTTTCAAATTCTTCACTACGGTTTCCTATATCCCTGCTGACTTTTGCAATCAGATTTTGCAATCTGGGGAAAGCTCAACACCTCCAATTCTTTATCTTACTATGTAGTCCCTTGGGTGTGAAAAACTGGGCAATAAGGCTGATACTAACTCTGAAGAGTGCCTTCAAATGTGTTGGAGGTTTACGGAATTTGATTTTTATTATTTCTGCAGACGCAAATTTTTCAAGCACTTCAAGTAGTATTCGTTCACTCAGGACAGAAATGATTAGCCTTCGTTATTTTCTTCCAAGGAAGGACACATCCATTGGGAGTCTGTTCCGGTGGATGATCTAAGTGTCTGAGTGGCAGGATATAAAGTCCTCTGTGTATATTTCCTATCAACTGCTTCCATGGCTTCAGTCACCAAGTACTTGATGCTTATGTTTTTGTACCTGTATTACTATGTTGGGATTTCTCTTCCCTCCAGTGAATTAGGGGGTGTTTTGAATTCTAAGTTTGGAAATGTCCAAACATGTTTTCTCTGACAGATATTGTAATAATTCCCAGAAGAAAGCCAATATTTCAGGCTTTTTATTTTAACACATTGCTTGTTTGACTCATTATCCACGAGCCTATTCCTTCTTTACCTCCATCAGTTTTAAAAGGTATGCTGAAGAAGTGATGGGAAATGTACCTCAGAAAAAAAATCTAGGTCATATTACAATGACCTTGTTTCTAGGACTGGGCTGGACGTTTATATGCATGGCCAGGACTGGATTTTCTAGGTTCCAGTTCAACATAAAATTTATACACATAACAAAGAAGCCTTATTTGTAAAACTACTTATAATTAAATGTAAATGTGTTTGCAATAAAATATAGATTTAATATGATTATATCTAAGACTTCTAATATTTCTGAGTATTAGTATATACCTATTATTAGTCAACAATACCAAGATTGAAGACAACAGTTTTAAAATATGAGAAAATAACCACAGAAACACGAGGACCACCAGAACAAGATCAAAAGGGTTCCTTACTTTCAAGAGAAAGCAGTCTCTGGTCCCAGGTACAGTGAAGCAAAGTCCTTTTTAATAGATTAGGATTAGAAATGTTTGTCAAAGTGAAGATTTGTCAAACTTTAATTTTAAAGTTAACAGAAAATGTTGTTACAATGTTTCAGTCCAAAATATTTTTACTTTTCTTGGAAATAACTAGAAGTTTCCAATGTATTAGTATAGCTATGTGACCAATGCCAATGAATTGCACTGGAGAGAAGGATGAATCTAGAATAAGTGTATCTCTGCAACCTCTTTTTAAAATCAAATTTTTATAATTTTCTCTACTTCTTCAAACGTCAACAAAGTATTTCAATGTATTTAACATTCTGTTTTATTTTGAAGCACATTAATGTATTCTATTTAATACCATATCTTTATTCCATCTCTTCTATGTTAATTTTCTTTGAAATAATGACTTAGACTATATATAGTTTGTACATATAAATGTATACATAAAAGACACAAATATATGTACATATGTATACATATATACATGATACAGCGAGCTAAGCTACAGACACTATTAAATTCATAATAATCACTACAGCCACAAGAGCCAAACCTCCTTATTTCTCTATAAACTAGGCTTGGGGAGAGAGTCAGCCGTGCTGTCTCTAAAACCATGAAGATTTATTTAGAGTACCTGGCTATGACAGCCTCTGCCATGACCAACTTGTACCTTGTTAACAAGTTGTCCTGCTTCTCTCCATGACAGTCTCCAAGGGAGAGAAGGAGCACAGCAGCACATGCCACTCCTGTCCCTGTCCCACTGGAACAATCTCTGGCACACGGCCACATCTGACTGAAAAGCAGCCTGCGAAATATTCCTCAGTAGCATGCCACGGAAGGAGAAAGTATAGTTTGCTTCCAGAACAGCAGTACTTCACTAGTTGTCTTATTCCCTCCCTGTTTCCTTCTTAGCATGAGTAGCTATGATTTTCAAACATTCTTTACTTCGATACCTTTTACTTTGATTTTAATGGCATCTTTGTAATGCAATCAATAAACTGGGTTAAAGTAAGGCAACACCAAGATACGTTGTTTATAAAAATTATGAGAAAAAGCTTAGTTTCAGAAATAATTGGATAACATGAAATTATGGCAGTTGATTAACTGATTGGTCAACAGAGCAACAACTGAAACAGGCTCCGCTTATAGAGAACATTCCAGGGATTATCAGACTCTCTGGTAAGTGTGTGCTTTTAGTTCTTATAAATATTTACCAAGTTCACATAAAAGTTTAGATACATGTAGATGTAGTGTATATGTTAAGCATGTGTCATTCTCTCACCTGTTTGGCAATAGTAACTTTGATGAGTTCCTACAAAAATTAAGATCCAGAGAAAGATAACTAAAGACTACACAATACCTACTAAATGCTCAAGAAACCTTGAGAGTTGTTACTATTTTGTAATCAGGTATTTCTTTTTTTATATACACTATTACTCATTTCAATTATAAAAATCTCCAAGTTACTTCAACTTACTAGGGAAAAGGAGAGTGGGTTTAAACCAATAGAGAAATATTTGCTTTTTTGGCTAAGAGTTGCATCTCTGTGTTTCAGTTAAACAATTTTAAAAGGGAAGATAGATTCTGGCACCTGCTTGTCAGGGATCTTCCGCAATCAAACGTAGCTTTGCATGTGAAAAGACTCTCCAAAGAAACCTAATATCTCCTTGACTTTCACCCATTTAGTTATTTGCAACTGACCCCAGAACTAATTAAGATAAACATGCTTCGAAGTTTGTTTAAATACAAATTTGAATGCACTTTTCCCTAAGTAAAATAGACTTGATATTTTTTAACAATAAAAATGTGTATTCAGCACTTGCCAGCATAATATATCTAAAATGGAGCTAGCAGGTGTTTTTGAAGAAAATATATAGTTGTAGCAGAGAAACGGTAACCAAGAAGACCAAGCTTCTTGTAATTCCCCATGACAAACATTGACATCCTTTCATAGAAATGAAGATGAAGAAGACGAAGAACTCTGAGAAAAGTGAGGCCCATGGCCCTAGGTGATCACAGTCGCCTGTGCTTAATACTGTGAGGAAGGTTGCTGTGATGGGCAGGCCACTGGAAGAAGTGAAGCAGACTGCCAGAAGGTCAGGCATCAGATGGCTGGGACCAGCTTTCAGAAACACTCACATATCACATGGGTGAATCGAATATTGCTTATAGGTATTCAATGGTGTAACTTAGAGGCTGTAGGCACATCTTTGCATTTAGGCTTTTGAGGTCTCTTGGGAAAACCTTCTGCAGATATGAAAGGCAATATGTACACCATGAAGGCTTGTCTACACCAGAATTTCTTACATTTCAGCAAATTTTAGACTAGAATAAGAAGCTCTCTCTCTCTCTCTCTCTCTCTCTCTCTCTCTCTCTCTCTCTCTGATACAAGTTTTTCTAATATTTATTATATGACTATTTCTTTCAAAAAAATGTCCCTTTCATTTGTAGCTCTGAAGCACAGATGTTAATAAGGAATATGTTGAGTAATAACACATAAATGTCAGTGTCAGTGTAGTATAATTAGAAGGTTTCCAACCTGGACTGTTTAAGAAGCCAGCTATCAGTCCAGATGTATAACACTAATGGACAAGCAATAGACAACTCTTTGCTCTGAGGTGGAACAGGTTTTTTAAAAGAGACAATAAATTCCTCCTTGACTAGACCAACATCTGCTGTACAAATGCCAAGAAGAGTGTAAGAGACAGAAACAGAGACAGAGGATGATCACAAGGAAGCTGTCTGCTGGACACAGCAGGGTAGCTGAATATAAGAAACCAGTGGTTTTGACAGCATACACAGACAGGTAGGATCCCGATTCATACCAAACTCAGCATGGAGAAGGAAGCTGGGCATGCAGTCCCACCCCTGAGCTGAGGTACTATTGGCAATAGATTCCTTTTGGAAGAAACAGTTTTCTCTAAGAACGTAGCTTCTGCAAGTTGACAGTGCTCCAGTGGAAGGACAAACATCCAAGAATAATTGGTGCAGTACAGAATGTTGAGGGAATATAGGAGTGGTTTAGAAGAATATTTTCATGAACAGGAAGAGAAATGAATTGGCATTGGAAGGAAACTTGCAGGGCTTGACGACCATTACACTGGAGTTGTCCTCACAACAAAAATCACGTGAGGGGGCATAGAGCATGATGACATATGACACTGCACTATGATCAGGACCTACCTGTTTCAAGGAAGTATCTGCCCATATTTAGATCGATCCTTCTCTTGACTGATTTTGTGTGGCTTATCCAATTTTAGCTTTCAATTCATGAGAAAAAAAACCTCATTTAGTTCTCCCAGCATACTGCTCATTCCACTCAAGTGTCTGTACATCAAAAAGCCTTGCCTGCCCACTGCATCTAAAGGAAGCCCCTTCTTCCAACAATTATTTGCCCCTTTGTTGTATTGTGAAACTGGTTATCACTATCTTAAACCAACTTTCACTTTTATGAGCATCCTCGCTCATTACTCACTCCCCCGCCTCACATCTGAACTCTGTAAAATAAGGAATATGTCATATTCCTCATGTTGCTCTCCTTGTCTACATTAGATGCTCAAGACCATAAGATGAATGATATCTGAAACTATAGAATTCAAGTCCTTTATCGTTTGCTTTCTGAGAATACATTCTGATCATTAAATGGTGAGCAATATTTGCTCTGCTTTTAAACTGATGTGATAACCAAGTTGGATTATACATGTAAAGGGGCTTGTGCAGTCTGAAGCACCTCATGAAAATTAATGAACTCCTTTGTTCGCAAATTGTGAAATGATACAAAAGTCATTTGGCCCAAGCTTAATAATAAACTTCCAATGAGGGCTCTTGGTATGTTGAATAACCTTGAGATAGGATGTAGCCTCCCAAGGCCTCAGTCCCTTTGCTTGCTATATGAAAATAAAATAAGATACTACATATGAAGGTACACAAATGAGATACAGAATAGTATTTAGTAAAATGACTGCACTCATTATGCTCATCCCTGGTTTTCTGTAATTCTTTACGTAAAAAGGGTCGAGAGCTAGTAAGACAACTTATTCGCTGCGGGTGGTTTCCCAAAAGTGGGCGGGAACTTGTTAAAAGTATAATCCCACAGTGAGTTAACTGAGATGTTGTGCATTTGATATGCGACAGGTGTCATCACAATGTCAAAACTTAACTTCTTGAAGATACTTTATCTATAAACTCATTGAAGGGAATGTTCTAAGGTTAACTAGTTCCCTGGAATTCTTCAGCTCCACGGAGCCTGTGACAATCTTTGACCACTTTGGTTCATGTTAAGCCATGCATGAATTTAACCTTTTCCCATTACTTGCTCATGCTCAAAGCACTGCATTAATCAGAGAAGGAGGCTTCAGTATTGAGCTTGCTTTCAAAGCCTCTGATGCATTGTGCTTCCTTTGATGAAAAGCGTAAGAGGCAGGGAACAGGAAATTCACTCTGATTTCATTGTTCTCTGTGAACACTTCGCTTTCTTTAGAAACAATGTTAGTTTGCCCAAAATGACTAATAATCAGTACAATTTATCGAGCATCAATTCTATGCCAGGCCATGAAGAATTCTGCACACATCTGGACAATTCATTCTCCCGTGGGGCTCTAAAGGAGATTTTATTATCTCCATTCAACAGAAGAAGTGCCTGAGATGGGGAAGTGAAAACTGTTCTCCTATGATTGGGAGAGGAAGAAAGAGGGAGAGGCACAGTACTGAGATCCAAAACTCCTGTTCTTCAAGGGTCTCTTAGAGGCCAAAGCTTAAGCACAGACTGAGGCGTAGTGGATAACACTGTCACATTTCTTATGACAATTTCTCAGATCTTTCTTAATCGGAACCCACCAATCCAAACTCTTGAAGTTCACAGTGACAAAAAGTAACAAAATACTCCCAGTTCTCATGTGGCATCTTAGATTATCCAGACTTATTTTAATCTCTGATATTTGATTACATGATTCTGAACTATGAAAAAAGAAAATAATTGGAATAATTGATTCAAACAATGATATGAAGTGTTGCTAAAGTCCTCAGCTTTGGCTAAAGGTTGTAGCAAGGAGTAGCTTACACAGTTAATTAGCATTACCTACATTTGAAACTGGCAATGGGGATCTGGTACCAACTTTGGAGTCAAGGTTGGTCCCAACCCAAGCCCTTGATCTGAGATTCTGAGCAATTGCAAAACCTCTCAGATGTAGTACCTTCACAGGTTCAGTGAAGATGATGATGAATTTTGCGATCTGACAGACTTATCTTGAGAGTTGAATATGATAATATCTTTATAGAACTGTTGTAAACAAATAATGAAAATAAAGTATATAATACAAAGAAAGTAATACAGAGCACAGAAAAGTAGCATTGCTTTAATAAATGTCACCAACATTAATTTCATTTAACAAAATATTTTTACCAAGAATTAGAACTATTCTCAACTATTTTTCATATATAAAAATGTGTACCCTTTGTCTAGTCAAATGCCTTTTTTTACAAAGCAATGGTCCTACAATAACTTTCTCTTCATATACTTAACTTTTCTTTTTACTATTTTTTGATCATTAGCTGTTGACTTAAATTGCTGTATCAAGTAGTTTTATTTCTACTGATACATAGTTCCAACATAAACAATAAACAATGATGTATCTCTTTCAGGTGATAGGATATTTAATCTCAAAATGTAAATATCTCATCAATATATAAAATAGCCATTGATAATAACTTAGTAACAAAGTAAAAAGTTTTGCTTCTTTTATTCACAGAACATTTTACCTTGTTCCAGACTATACCTATACTTCCAATAAATGAAAAGAAGTAGATGAATTAAAGAATCAAAGTTTTGATAAACCAGTTTCTCTAACCCATAGCTGAAAACAATTAGATCAATCGTTATTTTATTGACATTTTAGCTTCCAAGAATTATTTTGGTCATGTAGAGGTTTTAAAAAATACATAATTTAATTAAACAATACTGTGTGTGTGTGTGTGTGTGTGTGTGTGTGTGTGTGTGTGTGTGTGTACAAGCCATGTATGTTGGTATGGAGGTCAGAAGACAATAGCAGGTGTCATTCTCAGGACCACAGTCTAATTCCTCTGAGTTAGGGTCTCTCATTAGCCATGAGCTCATCAATGAGACTATCTTGGCTGTCCAGTGAATCCAAGTATTCTCCTGCCTCCACCTCTTAAGTGCTGAGAATGCAAAGTCATAAGCCACCACTGTATTTAGCACTTTGTGAATTTAACTCAAATCTCCATATTCACAAAACAATTACTTTACTGACTAAGCCATAATCTTTAGCGCCTTTCATTTTAGTGTTCTGAGTTGTTGCTCCAATTAAAAATCATCATAAATAACATACTGATATTTTGTTTTTATTCTGCATAATGCAACAGATAATTCAAAATAAAATCCAGATTGCAAGTAAATTTGTGCCTTTTCTCACCTTTAAAGGGAGAAACATAGTATCTGTGAATTTCCTGAGATCTAATATTTTGATGTGTTCAAGAAAGGCATTCTGACAGGGAGAAAAATATTGACACTTTCCATCTATGAATAATGGTTGAATGTAGACAGAACTTGGCAAAATTATAGGGAAGGCAACCATTAGTTAGGTAGATTATATAGTTCTAACCTTCTACAAAACACCCAGTCTTTTCAAAGTCTCATTGTTCAATCTGCTACAGTCCTCCATGGTGTGGCTACCAGCTCTTAGGTAAGCATCCGTGGAAGTCACATAAGACAATTCTAATCCTCTGTGCTTCTGAAAATTCTCCTTTACCTGCAGTTTTTCACAATATGCATTATGCTCTGACACATCTGTCTTTCATGTTAGACTGCTAGTCTATGGAGAAGGGACCATGTTTATATTGGTCTCTGTTCTTTCCCTTCCACTGCCAGGTACATGGCATAATATCTGTGGATAAAAAGACCCAGGAAGGGTGAGAAGGGAGCAGTGATGTATTGAGGTCGTAAGGTGTGTTTCAGGCAAATGAGGTGATGCTTGGCCTCACAGTTGACCTCCACTCTCCACAGCCTTGTGTTATTTCACAATTCGTCCTACCCATGGCTCAAACCTGTCTCCAACTCCAACGCATCTGCCCTTGCTCGTGCTCTAAACTCACATACCAAATAAGTTGAAGATTTTACTCAGGAAAACTGCCTAGTATCATATCGTTGCTGTAGCCCTTGTTCTTAATAGTTAACCTCAAAGTGCCAATCATTAACGCTGGTGTCAGGGATAGAAGAAAGACTTGACGACAGTAAATAATCAGTTCTACTTTCTATAAATTCAGGTATATCATGTAAATAAAGAAGCAAAAAACAGTCTATCAGTGAGTGAGTCTAAATAAATACCCACTATTTACTTCATTTATTCATGTTGATCATGTGTTGGGTACAGGCTTGTCACAGTGGTCAGTGTGAGCTTAATTTAAGACAAGAAAACAGCAAACTTCACCAGAAGTTATGATCCCCTTTGGGTCTTTTGAATTTTTTACATCAGCTTCTAAAAGATAGGCTTGTAATACACGACTTTTTGTCAAGCTACAGACACAGAATGGAAAGGTATGAGTAAATCAGGCCATTTTAAACCAGAAAGGAAATAAGATTCCTTAAGGCAGTTAGCCAGTTCTGTAGGCAACCTTTGGAAATTGCTCTCTCTTCCCTGAGTCATCCTGCAAACCTGAAGCAAACACTTTCTATGGAGTGCTGGCCCTGGGGACATGGAGATGAAAGCGTTCCCTCCCTAAAGAAGGTCACAGTCTAGGGACAGACAAGAACAGGCAAATTAAGACTAATAATACAGTGATAAGTACAGGGTAGACGTAAGCACAGCTTACCATGGCAACGCAGAGGAGGGGCACTGAACTAAGCCCCGGGCAGTAGGTAAGGTTTCCCAAGGAAGCAGCAGTAAGTATATGGGAGTAAGCCAGGTGAGGGGTGTGGGCAGGATGGATTTTTAAACAAAGGAATAGGACGATGTGAGAGTTGGAGGTGAAAGAGAATACAATACTTTGAAGAAAGTTAGGAATCAACCATATAAGGACTTTTGTGTGAAAGGGAAAACAACACATATGAGGTAGTTTAGTAAGGGCAGATGAGGATACTTGTTTGGAAAAGCGCATGTATTGAGAGCAATGGATGGACTGAGAAAAGTTATAGCATGATTGATGTGGCCTTTTAGAATGTTGTTCCTGAAAGGGAGGATTTTTTTCCAATATTTATTAGATATTTTCTTCATTTACATTTCAAATGTTATCCCGAAAGTCCCCTATACCCTACCCCCATCCCCCGCCCTGCTCCCCTACCCACCCACTCCCACATCTTGGCCCTGGTGTTCCCCTGTACTGGGGCATATAAAGTTTGCATGACCAAGGGGCCTCTCTTCCCAATGATGGCCAACTAGGCCATCTTCTGCTACATATGCAGCTAGGGACACGAGCTCTGGGGGTACTAGTAAGTTCATATTGTTCTTCTACCTGTAGGGTTGGAGACCCCTTCAGCTTCTTGGGTACTTTCTCTAGCTACTCCCTTGGGAACCCTGTGTTCTATCTAATAGCTGACTGTGAGCATCCACTTCTTTGTCTGCCAAGTACTGGCATAGCCTCATCAAGACAGCTATATCAGGGCCCTTTCAGCAATATCTTGCTGGCGTATGCAATAGTGTCTGCTTTTGGTGGCTGATGATGGGATGGATCCCCGGCTGCAGCAGTCACTAGTTGGTCCATCCTTTGGTCCACATTTGATCTCTGTAACTCCTTCAATGTGTGCTTTGTTCCTAATTCTAAGAAGGGGTGAAATGTCCACACTTTGATCTTCATTATTCTTGAGTTTCATGTGTTTAGCCAATTGTATCTTGGGTAATCTAGGTTTCTGGGCTAATATCCACTTATCAGTGAGTACATGTTATGTGAGTTTTTTTGTGATTGGGTTACCTCACTCAGGATGATACCCTCCAGATCAATCCATTTGCCTAGGAATTTCATAAATTCATTGTTTTTAATAGCTGTGTAGTACTCTATTGTGTAAATGTACCATATTTTCTGTATCCACTCTTCTGTTGAGGAACACCTGGGTTCTTTCCAGCTTCTTGCTATTATAAGGCTATATAAGGCTGCTATGAACATAGAATCCTTATTACCTGTTAGAACATCTTCTGGATATATGCCCAGGAGAGGTATTGCAGGATCCTCTGGTAGTACTATGTCCAATTTTCTGAGGAACCGCCAGACTGATTTCCAGAGTGGTTGTAGAAGCTTGCAATCCCACCAACAATGGAGTAATGATCCTCTTTCTCCACATCCATGCCAGCATCTGCTGTCACCTGAATTTTTGATCTTAGCCATTCTGACTGGTGTGAGGTGGAATCTCAGGGTTGTTTTGATTTGCATTTCCCTGATGATTAAGGATGTTGAACATTTTTTCAGGTGTTTCTCAGCCATTCGGTATTCCTCAGTTGAGAATTCTTTGTTTAGCTCTGTGCCCCATGTTTTAATGGGGTTATTTGATTTTCTAGTCTCCAACTTCTTGAGTTCTTTATATATATTAGATATTAGTTCCCTATCTGATTTAGGATTGGTAAAGATGAAAGGGATGATTTTTGCAAGGAGAGAAAAGTAACAGCAATGAAAAGACACAAGGGATTTTACACAGACATGTGAGCATGTGCGTGTGCACACAAACATGCACACACACAAATATTACATATATATTTAAACATAAATATTTACTTTATTTTTATATGTACATATATTTATAATACATAAAATATATAAATACAATATATATTTTCATATTTTTTGTATTTTGTAGACATTGTTGCTTTTTAAAAATATAGAATTTTAGACACTATCCAAGGTGCATGCTGCACTGTGACCCAGCAGAGTTACACAGCACAGAAGGAGTTTTAAAGAAAAAGGTGGGGATAAGATCAAAGAAAAGACATAAAATAGAGCCCCCAAAAAGATGGGATACAGAAATTATACTATACACTTGCAATGAACAGCTAAGAGCAGACCTATTTTGCTCTAGGCTTCCTTGTAGTCAATGACATATTAGACCCAGAAGTTAGACACATTTATCCAGAGGTTATTATTAATAGTACAAATATATATAAGAATATCTTTTAAAAGGTCCTACTTAAAGCAAGTCAGGTACAATTTTCAATATTATTAAAATCAAGCAACCATAAAATTCCAGTGTTGTAGATTCATTCAATAACTTAAAAGGAAGCCATCTCCCAAGGGGGACTCAATAACTCTTTCTCTGTAAATGGTTCAAAGTATGAAGGAGAGATAAACCAGTGTTAATTCTACAAGACTAAAACCAATGCTTTGTGAAAGCACATCACCATTGACTACATCTATAGGGTACTCCAACCGGATGATCTATAAGTTACACCCATGTTTTAACTGTTAGGATATGGGAAAAGAGAAAGAGTGGGAACAGAACTATGACTTGTTCTTTAGGCAACATGAATCCGATCAGAGGTAGAGTTTCAGCCCCTCAAGACAAGCAAACTGTCTTCTTTTAAAGGGTTTGGCAAAAGGGGAGGCCTTGTTTAAGAATGCAAGCTAGACAAAGCATGATTGATGTTATGAGACAGGGAGAGGGGAGCAGGGCTCAAGTGACTCATGTCATGTGACAAAGGTCAATCTTTCTTTGGATAGAGTGGAGTGACTTGGTAACTGTGTACTTCATACTATGTAATAGCAGTAAGGTTGCTTGAGTCCAGGCACAGGGATGCTTCTGTGCTCTCTTCTTTGCAGCCTTCTCTACTTATGGTCTGGTTGCCCAGATAGCTTGGGTTCCCTAACATCAACTACAGTCATTCACTCAAAATAGAAAAATCAGATTTACACTATTATTACTTTAAGCCTAGAAAACCTTCTACCTTGAGAAGAAAAAGAGGAGAACTTGATATCTATCTCTCTGTTTTATCTTAAATGACAGTAGTACCATGGACATTCTTAGACTAAATCAATGCAGATTTTTCATAGAGGAGTTTGTAATCATTTTATAAATATAGAATAAAAAAATTACTCAGTAAATGCACTCAGTGTTCAGTAGGCTGCAACACTGTATGGGTATGTTGAGAAAATCAAGAATTATAGACATTGCCAACTTCATAGATTCCTCTAGAAATACATATTCTCTATTGAAGTGTTTGCCAAGTACTAGGATGTGAGATTATACAGTGACCTTCCATGGTAACTATCTCAGGGCAGCCATTCCCTTGTACAACTCCAAATAATGTTTTAAGCTGGTCTGTTAGTGAGGCTGATCGCCTTTTTAGCACATGATAAAACCCGTCTATTAGTGATCTTTCCATATAGGAAATAGAATCAGATAAAATCAAGACACCACTGAGAAACGCACATTCATTCTAATATAAAATTCTACATGATATGACATGACCAAAACTTTAAGATGAAAAAAACATAAAGAAGACATGCCCAATAACTCTCTTGGATCACTATAGTACCATGGGACATTTTGATTTGAATAATGTACCTTCCAGGTACACCCTTGACACCATGGTCACTGAATGCAATGACTTGCCAATGAATTTATTACTAACAAAGAACTTAAATGCTATGAAATAGTAATAAAAGTGATGACTTTTATTCTAAAACAGTGACCTATAACCTTTTTCAGAATAAACTGTATTCAAAAGGACCACTTTTCTCGGGAAGTCAGTCTAGCTCATGGGAATAAAACTGTATTCATGTGTTTAAGGAATTGTTCTCTTTTCACTGGCCATGGGCATGGGGAAAGACAGGAAGGATTTAATGCAAAATAATACATTAGAAGGAACCCACACAAAGTCTATGCAAAGCTGATTCTTCATTAGCTTTATAGAAAAGTCTCACACAGCAGGCCTGCTCACAAACAGACTAGAACAAGGGGAAGATTTTCGGGGTCAATGATAAAATAAAATTTGGATAAGTCAAGTTGTCAAATTGAAAATGTCCAGTAACTAATTACATGTATAAATCTTGCCTATAAGAGAGAAATTTGAGAGTAAAGTTGCTAATTTAGGACTTTTCATTTAAATTTAAATCTACAGAAATGGCTTGGAGGAAGATCTGCACCTCCTTACTAAAGATGGAAGTAGATTCTGGCATGGAGAGAGAGAGCAACAGGCTGTCTTCGCAACTACTCTGATGTCACACACATAAATACTGGATTAAGAACAGTGGTGAGGGGCTTTTCATGAATAGTCTCAGCTCCTGATATCATGCCATGGGAAATGGGAGGCTACATTTCCAAATAGTAGTTTGATTATCTCTATAGTCATGATGGCAGAGCAAATCAAAGAAACAGAAAGGCATTTCTGAGAAAGAATAATTGGTGCAATAAAATTTGTAAGTTAAAGGAGGTTCATTTACATGAAGATTGCATTAACAAGTTTAAGCAAAGAGATAAGTTGCTGCCACGTGCTGCCTCGCATTCTGCACACTTTGAAAAACTGGCAAGTTCCTTGCCTGGATTTGTCAATCTGAGAAGTCAGAGCTGGCCTCAGAAAAGTCTATGCAGTAACTTGGGTTTTGTTTTTGTATCTCATTATACCAGACCATGTCATGTTACCTCTCAATAGGCCCCTGTCCTATGTAATCAGGAGTTTTACTGCTTGTCTATGCGTTTTCAGAACTAGTAGGAAAATAATGCATAGTAACCTTGTTTATATTAATAAGTCATGCACTACCAATTAAAATATTTTTTACTGATTATTTATTCTCTTTGTGCCAGAATACTCTGTATTCCATAACAAGGTAGAAAATAAGACAAAACACTTCCATAACATCATGTTTTAAAAAAGACTTTATCTTATTTATTCACTTATGTTTTTATTTTTGCAGTGTTAGGAATTGAACCTAGAGCTCTATACATAAACCTGTAGCCTGATACATACCTAGCGATTGCTTCAATGTGAATTTATATTCCTAGCCATAGAATACACTTAGATTCTCTCATAACTGCTATCCCCCACACACCTGACACTTTTCCAGTTTTCAACAACTCCCAACAGCAAGGTACATTACTACAATCAAAACAACTATGATGACATAAAGCTATTGCCCAGTGTTCAGAGCCTAAGCTCCTGTTTGCTGTGATGCACTTGGGAGATCGGCAAAAGTATCCAGTATTCTTGCAACACACAGTGTGCATTCACTCCCATAAAAGTGCTTTGCATGCAACTTTTCTTGAACTGCAAAAGCAACAAGGTAGACGAGTGGGTGGTTTAGATTTGTGGATATATACATCGATCAGTGGCTGAGCCATACAAAGATGGTTAGATGGGTAGGTGAAGAGAAGGAAGGGATAGTGAGAGGGAGGGCAGAAAAAGCAGGTAAGATGAATAATATATTAAACAGGGCAATAAAAGAAACTGGAAAGTGAAAAGGTTACTGGATCGATACGGGAATCATTGGTTGGAACATGGAACCAACTCTGGGAAAATATGAAGGAACTGAAAAGAACACAAAGAATAGGAAAAAAAAATATATCTGACAGAGTGAACAGCACGTGTGGGGCAGATTGTATTTTCTGAAGCTGGCCAAGGCAGTGTATGCCATCCAATATGTTCCCCCTACAACATGACTCTGAAGCCCCTCTTGGAATCTAACCACTTCTTTTTTAAGTGCCTGCACTGACTGTGACAGAAGTAACGCTAAATGACTTTGGCAACAAGGTCATGAAATTGCAACACCATCTCTTCCCATCCTATTCCAGCTCCTGCTTTCATTACTAACATTCTATCTTATGACAGAGCCCCTTCAGCTTAGTGGGGAAAGCTAGTGTTTTATAGCAAAGTCTGGAATGAGTTTACAGCCAATAGCCTCATTAACCAGGTACCTATGAGTCAGTATTCTTCCAGTTGATATCAGCCCTAGAACCTTTGAGTCTTTTTTCACTTAGAGCTTGAGTACCGTGGAGCATAGGCAAACTCTCCCCATTCATACCTCTGTGAACCACAGATCCGGGGAGCATAATGCCCTTACTTTCTGTGCTTGTAACTTGGCAGGTGGCATGCAGTGCTACATAAAGAAATTGCATCCTAAACACTTGAGATAGGAATCAGAACTAGAGGTTCCACAGTCACACAAGAGTTATGAGGTAGCTGTGTAGTGTGGACTGTGTGCACTGTGGCAATGAGAAGAAAAAAAACTTGATAAGACCAACCCTTCAGGGCTTGGTAAGTAAGAGGAAGGCACTTATGACTTTGGTTCTCTTTCTCCTGAGTTTCTCAGAAAACAGAATCCTCAAAGTGTGACACAGGAAGTGTTACAGCTGTAGGGCAAAATCTTGTGGATCAAGTGAAGTTTTTGATATTTTTAAATATATATATATATATATATATATATATATATATATATATATATATATATATATATATTCTTATAAAACATTTTATTTTAGTCCCAGTGTTTCCATGACAAAACAGACTACAGCCGTTGCCATCGGCTGCCTGTCAGAGGTTAAGTTAAGCTCCATTGCTGAAGACACTACACTTACAGGACACAGGACTCTGGTTATTAAACCTAGAGCTAAGCTGAAAGTCTTCTTTCGGTCTTACTTTCATGGTTTCAGACAGCCCCATGGAAGCTGTGTTTTGTTTGAAATTAATAGTCCTATGCATCTGTGCTACCCATGAACCACAACAATGAATGATCAGCATGTCAGTGTACACTAATTGGTATAGGAAATGTTCTGTGGTTGTCTGACTAGACTTAAAATCCACTCAATAAGAAGAGAAGAACTGAACCTGATACTCGACCTAGACCACCTCTGAGCTATAGTCAAGGATTTTTAAAGAGATTCTACTCCCATCACTTTTTGTCAAACATGGTTCACAACTACATTCTAAATTTTGACCTTATACCCTCAGATAAATATAGCAGACTCACCAGATTGTATTTAAATATGTGTGCAAACATATAAATATAATTGTAACAATAATAATTGGGGAAGAAGTGGCTATGACTTTGGAAGTGATAGAGGGACATGGAAAGAGAAGAGAAGCTTGGGAGGGATTGAAAGGAAGAAAGTGAAAGGGGAAAAATGACGTAATTATATTCAAATTATATATATATATATATCTTAAAATATATAATCAAACGTATGAAAGAAAATGTGTTAATTTGCAGGGTTTCAGTGCCATCAGCAGCAGAGAAGAAATTAAAAAAAAAAAGCAGTGATAACTCCGTAGTGATGCACCAAGGCTCAAATGATATAACATGTGAAATCATATGAGAAAGCAATAAAAAGCATTTTAAAAATTTGGATTGATATGTCCTCCACAAAAATTTTAAATTCCAGGCAGAGAAATTAGTGCATCAAGTACTCTGTAGTAATTGACTTTCCATTCATGGATTTCACCAATAATTGCTACACAGAATTATTCACTAATTTCATACATTTACATCCAAATACTTGACTTTAGGTTAATTGTCAAATAAATGAAGTGGCATATCTGGTGGAAAAATGGAAGACAAAACCCTGTACATTTTGTTAGGAGAAGAGATCACTTTAAAAGAGAATAGGCAGGCAAGAACAAGGCAAACGATTAAGTATTTTTGTTTTCTAGAAGCTTCTATGCTTCTGAGTAGCTCCAGGTATAATGATGTCAGAGAATGTAATACTAGGGAAAAGCTTGCTCTAAAAGCACCAAGAAGAACATACATAATTTAAGTTGTAGAGTTAGTGTTCTTTTCATTTTGGCTAAATAGCCTTATGCAAATTGAAAGTAAAGCATACTAAACAGCACCTTTTCTCTCTCAATCCCAGGAAAGACATTGAACAGAAATGTTAATGGGTGCACTATCTTCATGTTTCCCTTACAGAAAAAAGGCCTGAGCCCACATCACCTTTCCGTCTTCATAAAGATGATCCTGTAGGTGAGCTGCTTCAAGTCACTTAACACTTTTTATGTAAGATAAAAAAAAAACAATGCTTTTATTGATAATGGTTAATAACAACTGCCATTCATGAATTGATATATTTCATTTTCAAAAAATTCACAAAGCATTTGGGTACTCAATACCATATCATCATTTTTGGTTGATGAAAAATAAGACTTAAAGTAATTTTTAAAATCCAGGTCAATTTAGTTACTCAGTGTTGTATTATAATTTGGGCTCCATTTTTCTCAGATCCTAAAGCTTTAACAAGAACATGATCTCACTTGACCACATTTAACACTCTCCACAATTGGGCTCAGCTAAAATCACATACAAAACCAAAACAAACAGAAAATAACAACAAAAACAACAACAAAAACCACCCTTAGAGAGAATTGGAAGAGAGAGAATTGTAAGTTCTAGGTTAACCTGGGCTCCACAGGTGTCCCTGCCATTTTCTTGCAATAGAAAGTAATAAGGTTGACAGTAAGTTGGATGCTTCTCTCGTTCACTGGTGACTTCCAAAGACCTGCATATTTTAAGTTAGTGAATTCTGTCCAAATGATACTATGCCACTGTCCTTGTCTTTGCTATAGTCCATAATTATTGAAAGCTCTGGATGTTTATCCAAGTTAAAACCACTATAGGACATTACCTTATGTGTTCATTTCACAAATATCTTGAATATCTCCTCCCATGTTTCATGCCAAGTGCCCGAATCCCATCATTAGCCGTTCGTTCCTTGAGGTGGAGACTGGTTCACATAACACCAGACATTCAGATGATAGAAATTTTTATTTTTCTCCTAGAAGTCTGGCTTTGAAGACACAGATTTCATGAGTCATCCACTTCATTATTTCTGATAATAATGGACATTTTGACTAGTGCATGTTCTAACACAGAACTGAGGGCCGAGATCAGATAAAAGGCAAACAGACTGGCACAAAAGAGCTTTCAAAGCCTACTTAATGACCGGTTTCTAAATATTTTACAGCTTTAGGTAGTGCCAAGTTGGGCAGAAGACAGTCCAGAGGCAGTAGAGTACAGATCACTGTCCTTCGTCCTAGTACTTAGCCTCAGAGTGAGAGAGTCAGTAGATGATATTTTTTCTTTTCATAACAGGCATCAATGGGTTCTATCTTATACAAATCAGTCTCCTCTCTTTTCCTCTTCTCTTATCTTCTTCTCTCTCATCTCTTTTAGTTCTTCCTCTTCTTTTTCCTCTTCTTCCTATTCTTCTTCACCTTTTTCTTCTTCTCTTTATCTTTCTTTTGTTCTGATAATCTCCTCCTATTGACAAGCTCATCTCTGAAACAGACCTTCCCCTCCATACTTATGATGTGATAGAATTCACGTTATCTTGCCAACTCTGTTCTATAGGGTACTTTCTGTCCCTAGGCCCTCTATATTTTCATCCATTATGTGCTTTCTGGATCCACGTGTTCACTCCTTGAATATGAGGACGATTGCTGAGGAAACAAACCTCCTTTTTAAAATTTCAAACCTTCCCTGCTCTCTGGAACTCCAACTTGTATAAGTGATGCCCATACTATAAAGATCTCCTTGCATGTCTCCAGTGTATCATTCTTTTTTTTTTTTTTTTCTAAGAGCTATCAAGCAACTTCTTTGAGGTCTAGAAGTCTTTGTATGTTAGATTAGTGAAGGAGTCAGACAACTGAAGAGTATCAGGACTTTAGGATAAGTTTTCCATTATGAGGTAAAAATGAAACCTGAGGGACAAGAGAATGTTATTATTTGACTGTGAGTGTCAATGTGACAAAGGGAATGATTGTGACTTTGTGGATTTAGAGACGCTATACAGACACAGAGTTGTATCTATGATGGATTGCCCAGTGAAGTCTACATGAGATGGGAAAAATCACCCTGAATGTGGGTAGCATGGGCTCATAGTCTAGGGTCATGGGCTGAATGAAAATGAAAACACACACTGAGTACCACCATTAATCTCTCTCTGCCCCTTAACTGTGGAAGCTGTGTGCTCAGCTACTTCGTTCTTCTGTGGCCACACCTTCCCTAATATCACTTTTATCTTATGAACTCTAAAATGAAATAAACCCTGCCTCCATTAAGTTACTTGCCAGGCATTTGACCACATGAATGAGAAAAGTAATTAATTTAGAGGGACTCAAAGACAGAAATATGTTATTCAAATATGCTCCCAGGAATTCTTTACTGGACTGCATATACCTAATGAAAATGTTTTAGAATGTAGAAATCAACAGTTAGGAATGATTAATGTAATGATAAAGGGCAGGTTGTTCCTTCTTCAGCCTCTATGATTCATCAACATGGTATTTATCACATTCTAGCAACTTGATTTTGGACTCCCAAGATATGAATACATGAGTGTGCTTTCACTGGTAAACCACTCAGCATTGGGTATCTTGATACAGTGTCACAAAGTAGACTGAGAAAAACCCAGCACTATTACATAAAACAACAGCAAAAAAATCTGCCTCAAAGAGATGAAATATAAATTTCTCATTCAGTATACTATTTCTTGTATGTATGTTTTGTATTAGATATCCAATTGATGTGCTCTTCCCTGGGGATGACCATTTCTTTAGTTACTTTTAGTTCTTTGTGTTGTGTTGAAGCCATGGGATTCTTTTCCTCATACACGTTGGAGTGTCTTTTTTTTTTCTCCTTGTTGAGCTCATGTTTATGCAGTCATATTGGTGAGACTTTGTGGGTGCAGATTTCTGAAAAACATGGGCTCTCAGCAAACTCCCTGGTCTTCTGGCTGTTAAAATAATTCTATGTCTCTCCCATATGTTTCTTGAGATTTTATACAGAGTTGTTTTGTAGTTGTATCTACTAGAACTAGGCTCCACAATTATACAGTTTGATTGGCCATGGTTTTCTTTCTTTTTTTTTCCCTTGTTCCGGTCAACCCCGCTCGCTCTGCTCGACCCCCGCTCGCTCCGGCCAGCCCCACTTGCTCCCGGCCGCCCCCGCTCGCTCCGATCGGCTCCGCTTGCTCCGGTTTGGCCCCGCTCGTTCCAGCCGTCCCCGTTCGGCCCCACTCGCTCCGGCCCTGCTAGCTCCGGTGTCCTGGCCATGGTTTTCTATAAGGCTCATTATCATTTGCAAGCAAAGTTTTGTTGATGAGAGTGAGGGCTACATTTATCTGTGGGTATAGGAATAAATATTTAGAATGTCCTTAGAAATTATGATGGTTTACTACAATGTTAGCTATAGGTTCTCCTTCAAGGTCCATATGTATATACATATATGCATGTAAGAACAATTAATGAAAAAAAAGAGGCCATGGATTCTTAAGTGTATATATGAGAGGATTTGGAGGAAGGTAAGGGAATTGCAGAAATGATGTAATTATAATCTCAAAAACTAAAGAAATACTTAAAAAATAATGTAAAAATGAAGCCCTTTTTATTATATCAATGGTTACACATTTACAAAAAGTGAAGAAAAAACAGAAAGAACAAATGAAGAGATCCTCATTCCTTTCTCTGAACAGTTTTGTCTGGATAGGACATGCTTGAGTAGCCACATTGTAAATGTAAACAGGGCTGAGGGCAGGTTGAGACACTATAGTAACTCAGTAGTCAATGGGAAGGATGAGTCCAGGTACCATCACTGCACCTCAGTGGCTTTCCTCATGAAGCTTGTTCTACCTGTAGAATTCCATACATTCAAGATGAATAACCATCTTATTTTTACCAATTAGGATGGACATGTTTGCTATCATGTCAGGAAATATTTCCAGGTACAAGGGGTAGACAAAGGCATCCACATAAACCCATTGTAATTAAATTAAATAAAAGACCACCTGGAAAGAGACAGAACTTCACATTTTGGAGATTAAAATCAATGGAAACGAGATAGAGAAAATCACTGTACTATGGAAAATTATAAACATAAGTACATTAATAAATACATGTCACATCCAAACTGCAAAGACAATACTGTGGAAAACCAGAGGACAGAGTATTAACCAGAAAATAGGCAGTAGGAAGTGTTTTATATAATATGAAATGGCATGAGAGATAGAACCTGATAGGTCATGGAATTGTAACAGACACTCAAATGTTGGCATTCTTTCCTTTCCATTTTATTGGGTTCTTTCTTATATCTCTACTTTGATACTTCACCTTTATTCCACCCTAATCCCTTCCCATCCTGTAAGAAGAGAAAGAAGGTTAGAGGAGAAAGGGGGTGTAGTCCTCATTCAGTCAACAGAGTAGACTGTTTTCTGGTGGTTATGGACACTGAGTTCCTTAGGGAACAGTCCATTCTTTGTTCTCAGGATACCTCCAATGTCTTCTTGTCAAATCTTAACAATATTCATCAAAAGCATTAGGGACCAGCAGACATGTCAGACCCTCTCAGGGCTCTCTCATTTATATCCCCTCCAGAGTCCCCAGAATTAAGCTATCTGCAGCTAGCAAAGATCTTGCCCCTCCTATTGCACAAGGCACATCATGATCACCTGCTGTGAAGCATCTCTTACATTACTTCTAGTGTTAAAGCAAAAATATATTCATGTAACATGACTGGGTTTTTAAAGTAAACAAAACTATACTCAAGTGAAGTGGTAAACTGAAGCACAGAAATAAGTATCACACAGATCCGAATCAGTGTTTAGAAGCATAAAAGGAAATTGAGCACATAATTTTTAAAAAGTAAAAAAGTTTCAGATTAGTAGAGTAGGTGGCTATAAGTATTGAAGATTATATTTTTTCCTTGTATTATATATGATAGGATTCCAAAATTCTCATATAAAGTTGCTTCTTCTGAGTCTCATTATAAATATAACAGCCTTGTTGGAGGGCAGAATGGAAGGGAGACTAGAGTGAAAAAAAAAGGATTAAAGATAAAAAGAAAAAACAAAAATATAAATAAATATAATGGACAAAAACATATGCAACTAAATGTATGAGCCAGGCATGGTTTTGTGTATCTTTAAACTAATTTAAGTTAGTAGTATTCGAATGTAAATGTTTATTATTTTCTTTGTAGATAAGACTAAAGACTAAAATTAATATTTTGTCATTTTAAAGTTTAAATGATAATACATATTACTAAATGTATCTTACAATTGAAGTTAATTTTTAAATATCCAGTTATAAGAATGATGTGAGCAGAAAATGGAACTTATTTTTAATTTTTTTTTATATTTGTTTATGTGTATGAGTGATTGCCTGCATGTATGTATGTGCTCCACTTGCCTCTATGGTATTTAAAGAGGTCAGAAGAAGGTATAGCCACTGGACATGGTTGCTAGCTATCAGGCAGAGTCAGGAAATCAAACACATTTCCTCTGCAAGTTTAGAAAGTGTCCTTAAGCACAGAACAAGCTCTTCAGCATCATCATGCATATATATATAATTTATTTATATATATTTATTTATTTATAGTTAATAGAAACAAGATCATGAAGAGAAAAGGTAATACCTTTTAAGATCTTGAAGCTAAGTCCACTAAACAATAAAATAAAAATATCAATGAAATGGCTGTTTTTCTATTAATAGAAAAATATCTAAGATTACATTATTTATAAAGTAAATAAGTTATAAGGGAATAACCTTATGTAGACTAGATACCCAAGACTGAATGGCTATATCTGATGGATCCCATAGGAAAAAGAAAAGAACAATTATCAGATGTGTAAGAGTACACTCATAAATGCCAGTCTTAACACTTCTGGGGTGCAATTGAGTCCCTTGATTGCCTACCTATTCCCCAAAATTATCATTAAAATTCTTTATGGAGATGGAACTCTGAGGACTCACAGACTTTTCTTGAAGTTCCACCACCTCTTAACTTGACTGCATTATAGAATTAATATGTTTCTCTGGTTTTGGGTCCAGTCAAAACTATACCACTGGCTAATAGCAATGACTTTGATGTATCTCAGACTCAGTGAGAGTAGCAATATGAGGTCATCTCTGACTTAAAACTTGGACATCTCACATGGTTTGACTTGGGATCGTAGCTCTTATTTTAAGAACAAACTTGAAGCTTTAAAGCATAATCATGAGTTTATTCTGCATTATATGGAACTAGTACATTTATAAGACACCACTACTACAAATTAAGAACATAAGCTTTGAATCATGGTTGTGTGGATAACACAGGCTTCAACACCCATTAAGATGCTATGAATTAGCCTCTTTTTTAAGGCTTCTGTGCAATCATTATTACAGAGAAAGTAATGAAATATAAAATTCATATTTTGCAAAATATTCATCTAAACATTACCTCTTCTATACTATTGTCACGAGGAATAAATTCATAATCACACCTGAGATACACATGATGGTTCTCAGGTTAGAGTGAGCACCTCATCTGTTAATCACTATTCTTGGGGCCTATGTACCGAGTCCAGTTTTTGAAACTTTCCCAAGATAATAAGATTAAAAATAGCATCTGATACTTGTATTCAAATTGTTAGATGTCACTAAATTGGGGTTTTGCCATCTCTTGCTATAAAGGAGAACATAAAGTGTTCTTACTGAATGCGTGGTTTAGAACACCAATGCTTTCACTGATTCTGAATTAAGAAGTCTTGGATTTTTTGATTATCTTTTTCCATTTATGCAACATTAAAAAGCACTTACAAAATACATTTGTATGATGTTACTTCATATTAGTTTGTTTCTATGATACATTAAAAGAAGAAATTTTCTAGTTATATTGCTTTCTTGACTTGTTTCCTTTTCTACTCTGTTCTCAAATAGTACATTTCCCATTGAGACTGACTTAATAAGTAATATTTTACATTTTCTACAAAAAACATACAGGATTTTCCTGCCATAGCATTTCTTGTGAAGGAAAGTAAATTTTAAATTTTATGAAAAAAAAAATAGTTGTGACTTTTTTTTTTCATTCAGTTCAGTGTTTTTGGCGTCCCAGACAGGCCTCTAACTAGGGATGTAGCTGAAAATGGCCTTGAACTCTTGATTATCCTGATTCCACCTCCCAACTGCTGGGGATTATAGACATACAAAGTTATGCTTAGATTGGCTGTGCATATTTTAACATTTAATCTAATCCACTAACTTCAGGCTTTAAATAAGAGAACATTGTTCAACTCATAGGCTTAAGTGAGAAATGTGACATAGTATAGGTGGATTTTTCTGCTTAGAGTATCACAAAATGCAAATCGAGGTGCTAGTATAAGGTCTTATCTGTAGGCTCAGGGGACCAATGTACTTCTAAGGTCATTTGTGTCACTGACACACTTTAGGTCTGTGACATTATGAACTGTGTCTCCTGTGATATCAGTTCCTGCTGCTTCAAAGGCTTATTTCCAATAATATCTTAATTTTAGGCATAATATTTATTATACCAAAAATAATTTTGTAGGGTTTCTTTTTATTTCCTCTCTCTTCTTCTCCCTTTCTCTCTCTGGCAAGATCTGATGAGCTAGCTAAATTTGAACTTGTTAACATAATCAATGATGACCTTCAACTCCAAAATCCCCTTCTTCCACATCCTAAGAACTGGGATTTTAGACCAAACCCTATTTATTCCATGCTGGGGACTGAGACCAGGGCCTAATACATGCTAAGGGATCACTTTACCACTGGACCTACATTCACAGCGATTTT
Organism: Mus minutoides; assembly: GCA_902729485.2. Taxonomy (NCBI): domain Eukaryota; kingdom Metazoa; phylum Chordata; class Mammalia; order Rodentia; family Muridae; genus Mus; species Mus minutoides. The sequence continues at coordinate 103,126 of LR753629.1, read as the reverse complement.
CTGGTTTATTAGTTTATTTATAAATTAATTTTACCTGAGCATTTTAATAAACATTATCAATAGGCACTTCTAGAAATACATTTCTAGTGGTTAATCTCAATTATCAAGTTAGTGATATCTAGAACCACCTGAGAGGTGGGCCTCAGACATGCCTGTAGAGGATCATTTTGGTTAAAGTAGCTGAGATAAGAAGGTATTTTCAAGATGCAAATACCATTTCCTGGGTTTGGATCCTTGGCTATTTAAAACAGAAGGGCAGCATTATCAGTCATAATTCCTTACTTCTTGATTGTGGATATGATATAGCTTGCAACTTGAAGCTTCTGTTCCAATGACTACCCTGCTAGGATGGAGTGTATCCTTGAACGATTTAAGGTTATAAACCATTTCTGCTTTAAGTTGCCTTTGTCACGGAAATATAATCACAGCAAAAGAAACAGTAACAAATCCTCTCCCAAACAATACTTACTTGAAATAGAAAGTGAGAAAATTTCTCATCTTTTATACTTTCTCAAGAATTAAGTTGTCATCTTACTTTTAATGAGACAATTTTCAGAGGGAAACTGGAGTGACATTCTTAAGACACATATGACCTTTCAGAAAAAGTGGAAGCATCTTTATCTATAGAGGAGATGCATGTAGGACTTAAAGATTTAGTTGAATGTATCCATACACTAAAAAAAATAAAGAAAAAGTTAAAGAAACAATCAAAATACACCAGGAATAAAGAGAAGATTCACAAATTCACTTAAAAAAAAGATGTTTTATTCAACAGAAGCACAGAATAGAGTGCATTTGTGAGATGAGACATAAAATCAGGGAACTGTGCTGGAATTAGATCACACAAAGTGTTACCTGAGGCAGTATGGAATGTTCAAAAGCTTTAACCATAAGGATGGTAGTATGTGAATTTTTAGCTATATTTAATAGCTAAATGCCATTGAACAACTCTAAAAGAAATATAACATTGAAAGTATAACAGTTAGTTTTGCAGAAAACAAACTTCTCATCCACATTTGCTATGTAAATCAATGGCTTGTTTCTGTGCCCATTATCCCTCTATATTGTGTTCAATGTTACTCAAGATTCCTACTCAGTCACCTTGCATAAGTTCATTCATCTGCCTCTTTCAAAATTTCTTTTGGATATCTTGAGTATGAATTAAGTCCTATTATCACTATTCTACATACAAGTGCTAGCTTTCTAAATGTTAAGCAAATCTTTGACCTGCCATTTCAAAGGCAAGACTGTGGAAACATGCATCCCAGTTCTAAAAATACATGAGAGTAAAACATTTTATATGTTTCTGTTGGAGTTGCAATTTTGAGGCATTTGCTATTCAACTAGAGAAGAAAAAGTAAGAGAGGGCAAAAGAAGGAAGAATTTAAGGGTATATATAAATTAGTAGCAATGTTACATTAAGAATGAAGAATACTTTGGTAGACTGAAGAGCCATAAAAAATGGGACCTGAAGAGATGGATAGTGTAGTGTAGTAGTGAGCAGTAGTCATGGAAATTTCTGTAGTGACAAAGGGAAGAAGAGACACACAAAAGGAAGTTTTTTTAAGTGAGTACTTTGTAGGTGCAAGTCTCTAGGCTGAATCTAACACACACATGGGAGAGAGAGAGAGAGAGAGAGAGAGAGAGAGAGAGAGAGAGAGAGAGAGAGAGAGAGGTGAGATATAGAAAATAAGATGAAATAAGATTGTGTATATGTTTCTATTTAACCCTGATATCTAATATCAAGTAGAGATTACACAAGATGCCCTACTCCTTGAATGTTAGGATATGTTGTTGATTTGGGTAGTGATACAATGATTAAAATAACATAAGAAAGATCAATCTGCCAGTCATATATGGATTAAGTTTGTGAATATGGAAGTGAAGCAAACACAGGCCATTATGGTAATTTAGGTGTGGAAGGATGGTGGTGTCTTAATCTAAGTTTCTCTCTTCTTGCCCTCTTCTTCTTCCTCTTGCTTTCCCTCATATCCTTTCCCTCTATGCTTGCTCTCTCTTACAATATAAATGTATGGCAACAGCCATTTCTATAAAGCCTTTCAAAAATAAGACAAAAGTGAGGGCTTGCCAACTTGGAGATTAGCAGTTTAGCTGGACAGAGGCCATGGACCAGTGAGTCACCGGAGTCATCTGGAACAATGCGTGCAGACAGTCTCACTTTGTACTCAGTTGCAGTATACCTGGAAGGTAGGGTAAGGCCATCATCAAAAACTATGCTGAATAACTCTGTGATGCCATAGACTATGGAAACCTATAAAACTAAAGCTTATGACACAACCAACAAATGAAATTATATGGTGAGAGAAAGAGCAATCTACACACACAGGTAGCATCGATTAATTGAAAACAGAATGAACTTATCAAGACTTACAGAAAACTACAGTTTCTGTAGTCATTTGAAATTACAAGGGATTTCCCCAATGTAATGTTACAGACAAGGACTTTACTTTAAGAAACCAGAAAAAAATATTTTAATGTTATTAAGCACCCTAAATATTCCTGTACGCATGCTCTTTTTCTATTTGCTTTTTCTGAATGTTTCTGCCTGTGTGATCTGTTTACTAATGTAGCCACTGTAATAAAGGCTTACAAGTTGAAGGTGCAGCTTCCTATTTGTATTCTTGAGCACAGAGTGTCTGCTTTGGAAGCCTATCTGGTTCAGCACCTGAATTTATTTAGATTATCCTGACATTTCAAAGAATCCCTGGCTTCCCTCTCCTTTGTCCCTCCTGATCTTTGGGAAGTGACAGAATTTACTTTGGCTAAAAAAGTCACTGAGGGACGAGGTTAGTCTCAGCAGCAAGTTCTCTGTATCATCAGCCTCACAGGTGAGAGGGGTGTGTGCTGTCTTCAGAATAGGCCACTGTCCAAGAAAGGTCCCTAGGTCATCTATGAGGGCTCAGGAGATGCAATTGAGGGTGTATACTTGTGTTTACAGATCACTGCTTTCCTGAGGAAAAGAACAACAGCCAGAAAGAGGAGCTAGCTATCATCCATTCAAAAAGCAATCAACATAACATTGCTTCTGTGTATTTTGGCTGCTATTTTATACAAAACATGGTGTCTGTCTTATGCAACACTTCTCCATGTGGATTCAGTGCATAGTTTATGATAACCATGTGCAGCTGGTGGCTTGTTTCACACCCCCCAACTTTTCAGAGATCTCTTTACACTACAAACATGTTCTTATTCAGACATAAGAACAAAACCTTACTATATTGCTCAGGAGTAAAGGGGAAACGGAGGTGGAGATGAAGAGAATTCAATTGTATACCAATTATTAAATGTTATTTGAGTCTATTCTTCTGAGGGAATTTTTCTCCTGTGAAATGGAAACAGGACTTACAAATGAGTGGACCATGGTAAGAATAAACACTGATCTATGATGATGTGTTTACTGGCCTACATCAAAATGAGAAGGAAAAGAACAGTATAAGATTTCCATAAAGTCAAAGTGATTTAATTTAGAACATCCCTTTTATTTTTATTGTTTGTTCCTTGTCCTTTTGTGTGTTAGAATGCCATTACTTCTATTAAGTAATAATAATGGTAAGTATTTGATGGATGTGTTTTTAATGTCTCCCTCTGGCAAAATAAAATGTTGGCAAGTATACGTTCTTGTTGAACCTTAAAAATCGTACAAGTCATAGAAACAAGAATGAAGACAGCTGTTAAAGGCAACCAAGGCCTATTTGGGGGCTTATTTTGGGCCCCTGCCTCTCAAGTTCTGCTTCAGCTACTTGGTAGAATACCCTTGATAAATTGATAGAATACCCTGACTATATGCCTCGAGACATGAATTAATTAACAAAGTGCCTGCCACTCAAGCACAAGGACCTGTGTTCAACCCAGAGAATACATGTTAAAATCTGGGTTTGGTGGAGCATACTGGGAAGGCAGAAACAGGTAGATCCCTGGGGTTCACTGGCCAACCAAGTAAGTGAGCTCAAGTGGGAGACACTTCCACAAAAAGCACAGTGGTTGGTCCAGTAAAATAGTAAAATAGCAGTGAGTTGACCCTTAGTTTCAAAATGACATACATATACATGCACGGGACTCAGGACACTGGCACACACACTCATGAGCACACACCAAAAGAAACTCCCTGAAAACAGTCACCACATGTTTCTGGTCTTTCATGTTAACCTAAAAAAAGAAGAGGAGAGGAGAGGAAAGGAGAGGAGAGGAGAGGAGAGGAGAGGAGAGGAGAGGAGAGGAGAGGAGAGGAGAGGAGAGAAAAAGAAAAGAAAAGGGAAAGGAAGGGAAGGGAAGGGAAGGGAAGGGAAGGGAAGGGAAGGGAAGGGAAGGGAAGGAAAGGAAAGGAAAGGAAAGGAAAGGAAAGGAAAGGAAAGGAAAGGAAAGGAAAGGAAAGGAAAGGAAAGGAAAGGAAAGGAAAGGAAACAACCAAACAAACCAGGAAACATCACATCAGGAATATGAGCCAGATCACCTCTAAGGTGGAGTGTACCTGAAAAACTGTCTTTTGTGGCTCAGCTGAGATCTTTTAACAGGGAGGCAGCAAGGCTGACAAGGATGCCTGTGGCTCCTGTCAAGCACATACAGTTCTACCAAGGCAAATTATGGGATCCTTGCCTCATAAGCCTCCTTGAAAGCCTGTGAAAGAAACTGTGCTTGGTAAGTGAGCGATCATCAAAGGGAAGATGTGCTGCTAATGCAACTTGTATGTACATGGTGAGGTGGCATGTAACACCTTCTGAGTCATGCCGACAAGCTGCCCCATCTCCCAACATGACTAATACTCCTTTGTTCAATCCTTGTGTGCAGCCACATTAGAGATTTGGCAGTCAGGCTGATTGATATTTGGCTTTATCACCTTAATACTTCTATAAAATACCAGTCTAACCTGCTCTAATCGGTTAGCAAGTAGGAGGCAAAATTGTTTCCAATGAGTAAACTGAAATGTTTTTCTTGATTTACTACCTTGGGTTGGGAATAAGAGTAACTCAGGTCAGGGTGTGATGGAGACTATTCTAGTACATTGAAAAAGAACTGAGAGGTATTGATATGTCAGAATACATTCTTTTAAATATGAATCAATGTTAAATATATACAAACATACATATATAAAATATATATGTAGCTATATACATATATAAAAATATATGTAGTTATATATGTAACACTACAATCTGAACTAAGAGACCTTGTTCTTACTAATTGGTTGTTTGTGCCAGAGACAGTCTCCTGCATCAGAGACCTAAGTGGATCTTCCCTTTTAAGAGCCTTGAACATGTGACATTGCACAATGCCCACAAATAATACATAACTGGATATGATACATATATGTAGTAGGGTTGCTATTATTTTTTAATATTTATAGCTACTGCACCATTATTAATGGTATCAGTGTCTTACAGCTTTCTAAGGAATGTCCTGTATTGCAACTCATACAGAAGAAAAAAAATGAAAGAGAAAAAATGCTTCCAAATGTAATAAATCAAGAAGAAAGCATACCTAAAATAAAATTCTAAGACTTGTAAACCTCTATGAAATAAATAAAAACAGAAAATATAAAACTTGACTTAGTATTTTTTAAAAAACAAAACAAAACCCTAAGGTATAACCTTGTTCTTCTAATGTTTTCACATTTCAGAGCAAACACCCAAATTCATAGTTTGGCTACCAAGGGGATAGGTGTGCATGGGTTTCTATGTATTTTATATAGACTTCTGGTTCAGTAAATTTTGAGTAAAAAATTTCCATGCTGCCCAAAAGGTGAGAACTCCTTGTAATATTTGAGAAAGATATGAGCCTTCTGAGAAGCCAGCTGGCCATATCCTCTTTTTCATGGAGATGTAAATGAGCCACTTTGAGCCTACTTCTGAATAAATTTTCTAGTTGATGTATCCATATCTGACGTTTTTTAGAAAATCAACTAAATTCTAAATATTTCAAATAAGGGTTAAGAAAACATACACACATTAAAGACATTCTTTCTGAAATTCTAATTTTATATTGTATCACTAAAAACAAAGTTAAAGAATTTTTTTCCTGAGTTGCTTAAAAGCATTCTTACTATAGCTGTAATGGAAGTCAATGTATGTTTCTCATCTGCCTTTTAATCTGAAAAAAATGATTTCTTTCATCTGAGCAACCAGAGATAAGTCATTTGAGCAACAATCAATCTTTCTTTATATGTATTTGTCTACCAGTAATAAACAGTCTAAACTATCTTCAAAATTCACTGTCTCTAAGCATATGAATTATATTATTGGATATAAATTTAATACTATTAAAGTAGCCACATTAAATCCTTTCTGCAGATAAAACTAAAATATAATTGATTGTTTTTGTGACAAGTCCAAACATTATATCGATTATCTACTTGGAAACATAACTCAACAATATGCAGCCTGAAATATAACCATGTATCTAATAATCATTTGTTACATTTTTGCCTACTCATTTGCCTTCCTTTTGTTCCCATAGATGATACAAAGAACTTTTTAGGTACTGGTCACTATGGTACACTTTCAAAAACAAAAACCTGGATGGTTCTTCATTTACAAGCTTTACTGAGTCTAGCACAGGAGGAATTGTATCAATTATCTAAATGTATCTGGGGTAGATAGGTGAATGTGATGCAACACGGGAACTTTGCAAGAAGAACTCATGGCATGACTACACATCTAAAAGTTAGAAGCAAGATTGTCCAACAGCAACATCCGACAGATGTTGAAACATTTGAGGGGTAGAAAAAAAAAACGGTCAAAAATACTCTATAACACGTGGTAAATATAGATGATGGTAGGCATGAATATAGATAGGTCTTGGGGCTAGAACTTTGCGGAAAGCAGGGGGTATGCTAAGAAGAACATTCTCAGATTGAGCATGGAGAGCAACCGGAGGAAGGCAAAAATAGCTGCAGAAATGTTTTTATGGGGTTATTGCCATTTTCCGAATCATAATTGGGAAGACTGTGCAAAAAGGACTTGAGTGAAAGGGTATATATCAGAGAAGAGTGAACCGACAGTTCTCACTCAGCCAATTGGTAGACCTTTGGGAAACAATAAGAAGACAAATTCAGGGGGAATTTATAGGAGTTCGAACATTTGGCTTTTCAAGGTGCCTTTGAGACACGCAATTGATGATGACAAGTAAACCTTCAAAAACATGGACTTGGGGCTCAGAAAAGAGGTCTGGGCTGGAGATACTCATTTCAGACTAGTTTTTTTAGATGGCAATTGAAGCCATGTGAGTATATGAGACGGCCAATGGAGAGTGTATACAGTGGGAAAGAACTCACGGGCTAGAGCTCCTAGAAACTCTAGGATCAAAAAAAAAAAAAAAAAAAAAAAAAGAAACTCTAGGATCTAAGGTGAAGACAGACAAAGAAGAGGCAAGTGGTGGGGACTGACAAAGAGGGATCCAAACTCAGATACATAAAATTGGGAGAGGAATCCATGGAAGAGAGAACTAGGAAGAGAAAACTCATCCAAAAGAATAAAATTGGTTTAGAGATCAATTCTAGTTCATGTTCTTATTTGTTTATTTGTTTTTTTAATAGAAGTGGATCAACTGAGGAGTGAGAGGCTTGGCTTAGCTTCAAAGAAATAACCAATGGGAGCAATGGAAATATAATAAACGTCTAGAGTACCATGCACAAGTGCCTCTTAAGGTTCACAAACGGGCAAACGGGGTCTAAAGCAAGTAGGAAATCGATGTCGTTGATGGAATGGATCTGCAAAATCGCTAATAAAAAAATTTTTTTTGAACAAAATTGGTGCTTGACTGTGTTCTGGAGGTACTCACTTTAGCAATGACATTAAGAAAAAGCCGATTTCCTTTATGCATGTTTTGTTTGGCTGGTACACAGCAACTATGAATGACAAAGAAGAAAGGGCTAATTTCCTGTTCTCTTGAGCATATGAGTGCTTGCCCCTGGCCTAACAACTTAACACACAAGTGTATTCAGAGAATAGTCTCACGATCTGCTCCTTCTGAATTGGCTCTGCCCCATCCCGGCCACTTCACAGAGATCCAGGAATTTGGCTTTAACGAAAATTGGACCTTAAGGCAAAGGAAGATATTGTTCTTTCCTCTTCGGGGTGACAAAATGGCCCATCTGTTAAAAATACAAGCAAGAACTGGGACAAATGTCATAGACACTTAGGAGTTTAAAACTGAAGATAACTTGGACATTGCATAATTATTACTTCCATCATAATTGCTTTTCCACAATATTCACATATTTTATACCAATTTTCCATACATCCTGTAGAACATATTTCTAATATAAATTATAATAGTTTATAATTTAAACTTCCATAAAATTAAGCAAAATAATATTTTAGTGCCATAGTTCTTTACCAATTTCCTGTAAATAATTATCTTTGTTCCAATTACTCTTCATTTCTCTAATGAAGTTCTTGACACTATGCATGTTTTATTTTTTGTTTTGTCTTTGAAATTTTTACTAATGCTTTTGTTGATTGAAAGAGGTATTTTCCAATTTTATTTTAACAAGTTTTATTTTTCATTTTTGTGGTGGTAAGGATTGACCTCAAGTCTACTTTTGCTAGGTGAAAGCCCTGTGACTTTGCTGCAGTTCAGCTCTATCTTTATATTTTTAATATCATATAAAAGATAGTGTTTATGCTTAAAAACACATTGTGTTTTCTTAAAACTTTTTAAATTAAGTGCACGAATAATGAGAATTTGTAAATAGATGAATATTTATAGACAATAATTAAAGTCTCTGATTATTTAAGCATCTTCAGAGGTTTTGCTTGACCACATTTACATTCTGTTGGAATATAGAGAGTGGCAGACAAAAGACCCATGATAAGCCAACAGTATTTAGATGGTCTCTTTAGCTATAGTACTTCCTGCTTTTGTGCATATATTAACAGCTATTGCTAGACTCTGAAAAATATTTTAGTTTTAAAATACACACTAAAATTCCTATTTTCTTGGACAAAGTGTGTGAGCTCCCATATACTATATACACTTCAAAAAAATTAGAGATGTTTTATATTCATAGATGCATGCCAGGAGCCATAAGATGTAATTCTGTACATTCTGATAAGAGTTTGTATAAGGTGACATCAGAGAAGTGACTTGAATTAACCTGTGATTAAAATACATTTCCTCTTACTAGATTATTGAAATATCCTCTCATTTGTCTGGGAAATTGTTTGTTGCAATTTCAGAGTATTTGCCCTGTAATTGACAGCTTGCTTAGTACTTTTAAATTTAATTCCCAATAATTTTGTCATCAGAAATTAGTCATATTTGAAAGTACTTACTTTCGGCTTAAGTCACATATCAGAGATTCAATGCATATGGCTTGCTTTGTGCTCTTTAATATATAAAGAGATGTGGGACTGCAGGTATGTAGCCCTCCGCTGCGTTCACCAAGGGTGCTGGGAGGATCCAGGAAATAATGCAAAATGGAAGGAATGAATAAGATGATTCAAATGAAGTTTAGTGAAGAAAAGAAAAAGTGATAATTTCTGTGTTTCAATATAGGTGTGAAATGGGCCAGGATTAGCGATTGGCGTTAACTTAATTTTTCGTCCTTTCTGTAGTTTCTTGTGCTTGGACTATTTTTGCTAGTACTATTCATAAATTTGGGGGAAAAAATTATGAACTCGGTTACTTTTCTCAGAGGGGGAAAAAATCTCCGTGCTATATCAAACTGGAAAACCACATTGTAAAAGGCAAAGTTTGGATAAGAAAATCTATTTTGATCTATTTTTAACATTTAAAATTGACCAATGGAAAGCTAACTTCTGCTTGGGCTTGAGTCTTTGACTGAGATTTCCTCACGCTGGTCTGAATAAAGACTGTACAGATTCTATTTTCCACATCTGAGATTTGGTGGTATGAATTTTTCTCTACAAATTAAAGAAAACTTTGTGACAGTGTTGATCAGTCACGCAGAATCCAATCTTCAAAACTAAACTTTCTCCTCCACACACAACTTTTTCAAATATTCCTGAATTCACCCAATTAATGTCTACCCTTTTCTTCAGCGATTCTCCCTTTTCTCAATCACAACCCTCTTCTCACTGATGATGACGAATATTGCTAGGAAAACACTTGGATGGAGTGGACAGAAATTCAGGTTAGATGACTTGAGTTTCAAGCATGTCCCTGTCACTTGCAGCTCAGTGTCTTTACACCTGTCTTCCATGTCACACTAAGGAGTGAGCCTGCCATGCTCACACACTTAAACAGTCTCCAAGGAAAATGTCTCTGAGTGTGATTATTGCTTCTAGTAGGTTCAAAAGACTGAGAACATCTGTTATTATATAACTGCCTTTATCTCTGATCATAGAGTCTAAATTAAAAAGAACAGTGGAAATTAAGGCATCGGGCAGATTGGCAGCCTTACATCTGCCTGAATAATAAAATAGTAGAATAAAAAGAAGAATGAAAGAAGTACAAATGCCTTCCTGGCTTGCTGTGAGATGTGCAGTTGTGTGCTACATAGATTCACACTTATTTTTCCTTTGGCTGTGTCAATTGCAGAGTAATTTGTGCATTCTCTTTGCTTGTTTTCGGTTTCACTAAAAAGTCCCATGTTACGAAACTAAATTTCTTTCTTCCTCTCTGTCATAACTGGTAAATGTGAGTTAGATGCTAACTAGAGGATACTGCCTTTATGATACTAAAGAAGAGCATATGAATGCAGTTATTTTCAAAGACTTAGATGAACAAATATCAAATGATCAGTGGCCATATACAATATATTTTACTTGGCAAACAGAGAAAAGGCTATTAAAAGAAATAAGATAAAATCCCTGGAAAAAAACACATTTTGAAAGGTAGATGAAATAAGCACACAAATAAATAAGATATTGAGCTAAAGGGCAAGTATATGGGGACTTCAATTAAAATGTCATCAACATTGAAAGAGGAAAGGATCCTATGTGGCCACATCAACATCTGAAAGTTTGATGCTAGTTGGCAGAAAGGATATGAGATATTTATTTTAGTACTTTGCATGGCTACAAAGTGGTAAGAGACATAAATTTTTATGAATTTTGATAAAAAGAAACACATATCACACATTTTTAGTTCACCTAGAGCATGCTGTTTGCCATGTGTCATGCAAGGGGCTGAACTGTAGGAGAAGAACGAAGAGCAACTGCTCTGGGGCTGCTTGCAGAGCATAGGAAGAGAAGGAAGAGAACGCAAGACATCCTGTCAGGCTTGTGGGAGCTGCCAGAGAGAGGGTGTGCTCAAGACTCCTAGGGGAGTTTGATGGAAATGAGGCTGTGTGCAAAAAGGCTCAGAATGACCAATGGAAGGAAGATCGAAGAATATTTTCCAACAAAGTGATAATCTGCCCAACAACAGCTTTGGAAAGCTTAATATGACAAGAGAGGTCAGGATAAATTGAGATGATTTTAAATACACAAATGCATGCTGAGGAGTTCATATGAATACATAAATGCTTTGCATGTTTTTTCTTTTAATCCTCATAATTTTTCTTAGAAGCAGATGTTATAATTCTCATTTTATAGATGAGGAAACTGATACTTAGAGAAGTAGAACAAGCTATTCAAGTAATTACAGTCAAGGACTGACTGGGCTGGGAGGTCAATCCTGATAATGACATAGAAGGCTGTGTTACTGTAATCTACATTATCCTGTATCCTAGTAAGAATGGCACCAAAGCAGCCATGATGAGTAGCATCAGAGAAGAAATTCATGCAAGGAAGAGAGAATTATATGGCAAAAAATTAAGGAAGAGATCATGAAAGTACCAAGAACTTTCTATAACAAATGTATTCTTATGGGAGGTAAATTTCTTAAGAGATTTAATCCACTTTTAGAGATGACACTTCTACATTCATGAAGGGAAACCCTCAAAATCCAAGTACTGTCTAGTACACCCACCTTTCAAATATTCTGCTCCTTCAACATCACATTCTTGAAGACCAAGCTTTTAGCATATTTGGAGATAAACCATATTTAGTGCACAGTGAACTTTGAAATCAATGCTTATGATAATTCCATAGTCATTTTAAGACACTTATAAACCAGCAAATATTTCAAGATATTCTCATCTGTATCAAAGAAAGAAACATTCTGACTCCTTTTGTTTCAGTTTACACACAATAAGCAGTGTCATTTTTATGCAGTTTTTGTAAGAGGTTTCATTGGTTCAAATATCCCACAGCAAAAGACTTAGAGTATTATGTTCATGAAGGCTATAATGTTCCCTGTAGTAAAATATACATGTTAAGTAAGATTCATTAAAGCATAAATTACAAGGGTTTTAGCCATAAGTTCATTGTTAATAAGTCAACAATACATTAAATAAAATATCTTCAAATTGAATGACACATGAACAAAAATACATAGCATATAATGCTACAATGCTGTATCTGAATATATGGTTAATATATTGTGCAAGAACCGAACACTGATCCTAGATTCTAAAATTCAGTGTTCTCGGCCACTGAGAAGAACATGGTGTGATGTTAAGACCCTACAAGAAAATCTATCTAGCCTTTGCCTCTGTGTCTTGGAATAAATGTTTTTGAAAACATGATCACTTCTAGAGTTACATGAGGGAGAGAGTAATCATGTTACTTTTTTTGTTTGTTTTGTTTTCTTTTGTTTTGTTTGTTTGTTTTGTTTTGTTTTTCGAGACAGGGTTTTTCTGTATAGCCCTGGCTGTCCTGGAACTCACTTTGTAGACCAGGCTGGCCTCAAACTCAGAAATCCGCCTGCCTCTGCCTCCCGAGTGCTGGGATAGTTTTAATCATCCATGTCGCCCAATCCTCAGGTGACTCTTGATGAACCCCTAGATGGAATATGTATGCCAGAACAACCAATTGAGTGATAAAAGTTTAACTGGAAAGGGATGAAAGCACAAAGCTAAATTAATCATGAAGTACCAAAGCTCTCCTCCATAAGACTCCCAAACAATAGTGTTTAGAGGGCTTCAGTGGTGAATGCATCAGATCACCATGCCAGAAAGGATGACCTCAGTCTCCAGGAGTGCTGAATCCTCTTCTGTGGTAAGGAGTCTTCTGATTTCACCCTATGTGACTCTACCTAATTGTGTCCTTCCTAATGTGATCTACCTTATATAACCATATAAGGTTATAAGTATAACCATATAGTAGCCAAGTATTATCTAATTATATGTTTTACTATAAGATCATAATTTCCAAATCTTTAGTAACATTCCAAATACATTTTACTTTGAGTTCTAAGGAAAAACAAACTAGAAATACTTAAATATTAAATTGATTTGGTTGAAAGTCATTAATTTCACACTGGAAGATTAATACAACTAAATAGGAATTGATTTGTATTTTTAATTCAGCATCAGAAGGATGGCATAGATTGGACTAAGCCTATATTATGTTCTTGTTTAATAATGTGTTTGGAGGAAGCCGGAGGCAGAGTCAAAATTCTCCTCATTGTTTTCTTATACAGAAGACTAAGGACCAATGTCACTCCTTCTGCATCCTGGCTCTCCTCTGTCAATTATCCCAGCTTCAGGTGACATCATGAGCTGCGGCTGATTGCTATCTGTAAAGTTGTTTGTATCTTTTGGAGAAAGGTGATGTGGGAAGGGTGATTTTCCGAGGAGATAACTTATAATGATTTAAAGATGAAAAAACATTATTTTGCCTTGGTTTGTGTAGAGCTGTGAGAGAGAGGCTAGGAAACAAAATCAGCTAACTGAGGTAAAACCCTGTGAAATCAGCTAACTGAGATAAAACCCCGTGAACACACAAATAAGCAGGTTACAATGGCTACAAATGAAGCTGTTTATTCCATGTCAGGGGGATTAACCCAAGGATCTAGAAAGTACCCAACACATAGCCACAGGTGGTAGAACTGGATTTACTGAATTCTTCCAACCATCTATGTAGGACTCCCTCCTTATTTTTCTAAGGAGCTGACGTCATTCTGTTGGTCTTACAGTGTGAAACAGGACAGCCTGGTTTGGATTAACAGTGGAGGAATCTGACAATAAAACCACACAGTTCAGGAGGGGCCTTCAGTGGCTCTGTACACAACAAGGGATAAAGCAAACTGAATGGTTCTCTGCTTCCCTGGTAGTAGGGGTTCAACAATTTGGAGATTCCCTTTGGGGAAGTCTATTCCTGGGAACACATACCTAAAGGGGGTTTCCCTCTGTCAATTCCATTGAAAGTATTAGCATAATTCCTCAAGCACAGACTCTCTAAAGATACCTTGAGTTATTTATTAATATTTAAAGAGGTTATTTGGCATGAAGCTTGAAGTATAATTCTTTAAAGGAGCTGACAGCAGAATACATTTGTTAACTAGAAAGACATGTCTAAACTTTGCCAAAAGAAATACATGTGCACAACAAGAACACTTGGTGGGGAGAGCTCTCTCTCTCTCTCTCTCTCTCTCTCTCTCTCTCTCTCTCACACACACACACACACACACACACACACACACACACACACACACACATACTTTTCAATTGCTATGTTCCTGCATCATAGACTTTTGAGAATGAAATGCTGATGTTAGCACATATACAGAGTCCATGGACCCTCATCATCTGTCTGCTCTGGGGCAATCTCATCTCCTAATTTAAAATTAATAGAAGACCACCCTCACTGTCATGCCATCTCCCTTGTTTATATTTCAAATTTTTGTTGGTTTAATGAGGTGATGAATAAGTGTTCTTTATAAGGCAAAGAGGACTGTCAGGCTTAGACCAGAGTTCTCTGTTCATTCATATACCAGCTAAGATACAGACAGACAAAATGCAAATCTATCTGTCAGTATTCAAGAACTTAGCCTTGAGGCAGAATCCAGTTAGTCATTTTTTTTTTCCTTCTTGCTGCTTCCATGTTGGGACCTCTTCAGGAGGAGAAAGAGAGAGCTAGTTACTGATTGGGTTCTTCTAGACCACTGTCTAACAGGTTTGAATTCCTGCATCTTTATTTACATTTCAAATATTTTCCCCTTTCTCCCCTTGCTCTCCCCCACTTACAATCATTTTAACAGTGTCTTCAGTATTGGGGTCAACGCTAACACTCAGCAATAATAAGGAAACAGAACATGATTGTTTGAAGATACTCAGAAAATTACCAGAGCTATCAACATTAAAGATAGTTTAAACCACAATGTCTACAGATCCCTGCTTGCATGACAAAACCAGGAAAATAAAAACAAGAAAATGATGACTATAACTCTTGAGATGGCTTATATTTGAGAGGAAGGAAGGATAAAATTAAGATGGAGCATGATGAGTAATGTTCAAATTTGACTCAGTTTTAGAAATGGATACATACTGTATAATAAAGTAATAATTTTTATAAGAATGTGGATCCATAATAGCTGTTTTATTGGTTGAGAGAAGGGGCTAGAATGACTTTGAGAGGTACTTCCCAGAGGTTGGCTTTGTCCTGTTCCTTCATCCTAATATCGGACACATGGGTGTGCTCAGCTTGTGACCTTTCTTCCAGCTGACAACTTACGTGCGTGCATTCTATCTGTGTATAATATGTAAATTGTAATTTAATTAAAGAACAAAAAATTCAGAGCAATTAAAAAATATTTATAAGCCTTTCTTAACTAGTGTATCCTAGCTTTGTTTTTGCTTCTTATACATTTCTATGTATGAAGGGCAAAGGTTTATGTACACATTTGTGTCTTTTCAGGAATCCAACACCATGAGTCTTCCTCTGTCCAGCTTCACCTTATTCATTCCATGCAGGCTTTGTAGCTGAACCTATATAGCTCATTGGTTCAACTACTCAGGAAGATCTCAAAGGATCTTCCTGTCTCTGCCTCCCTGTTACTGGGATTAGAGGTTTACATTGCTATACCTGGATTTTTACTCAAATTTTGGGAATGTAAAGTCAGATTCTCGTGATTGCATAGCTGAATACAATACTTAACTGAATCAGCCATTTCCCCAACTCTAGTAAATCTATATCTTGCAAAGAAAAACATAATGTGTATTTTACTGAAAGTAGTAATAGAAACATCTTTCCAACTATCAATAATATAGACTTTCCTGATGCTGGAGGAAGAATTTGGAAGGTAGATTTAGAAAAATGAGTCTGGCTAGAATATTTGTACAACTTCCTAAGGTTACAAGCATAACACATATAGAAAAAAGTAAAACTTAAGGTAATTTGTTTTTCAGTTTGTGGTTTAATCTTTTTTTTTTAAAGCTAGCTCTGAGTTCCTGTTAGGACTGAAGCCAACAGAGACATTTTAGTAGCCAAATTAATTTTTGTCTTTCTATTGAGGAAGTTCCACAATGAAAGGCCCAGTCCATTTAGGATGCCATGTAATCTTTTTAATAGCTGATAAACCAGAGTGAATCTCATCTTGGATGCAACAGAGGTGACACAGGTTTAAACAGCTGGTGCTCCCCTCCCCTACCCCCCTCACATGTTTATTAGAAAACAAACGTCTTCTAAAATATGGTACTGCTAAGAAAATCAAGCAATCTGATTAGAAGCCATGCTCTGAGAGAAAATGAAAAATGGAAGAAGGGACAGATGGGAAGAGACATGAGAAAAAGAGGGAGGAGGAAAGAGAGAGCAGGAAGGGAGAAGGGGGAGGGAGAGAAAGATGAGCTACTCTCAGATCAGTTTGCTTATTTAAGGCAAGTAAAGCAAAGACTGCTGGGGTGATAACGATGAAAATGTGGGAAGACTCTCTCTGGCGTCATGAAAATTAACATGCGCAGATTACCTTTAATCATCACTTAAACTAACAATAAGAAGGGCAAGGATTCTGACTGACAAGGAGAAGTTGCTCTTTTCCTGAATCAGGATTACCATGTAGCTCCTCAAGAAAAGCTGGGGTGAAGATAAAGGAACTGCAGTTCAGTGTAACGTCCCTTAACTGTTTACAGATGCCGAGGAGACTCCACATTGTCTCATCTGTTCAGCAGGGGGAAAAACATAAATGGAAAGGCAAGGACTGTACCCCTCTGTCTGCTATCAATTAAATCATCAAAACAAAATTATCATTCAAATTACAATGTATCATTTCACTTTTAGAACATATAGGGGGGGAAGCATCTATGAAAAAGAAATCTGTAAGCCATCAAAGCAACAAAGCAACATTAAAGTTCAATGAGCAGTTTGTTCATGCATGTTTTAATCTAGTTAAAAGATGGAAACCATGTTCACGTGGTCAAAATAACACTTGCGTCAAAGGAGTCTTTGAGGTTCAATCCAGTGAGACAGGCAAACGATTTTTGTGAAACCCCAAAATATTTTCAAGAGGGGAAAGGGCTCCCTAGAGATCCAAATACGGTGGCATTAGCGGAATTTTAATGTGGGAAAATATCTCTCAAGAAGGCAAGCTTGTTAGAGGGAGAAAATATCAAATGTTCAACTTCTAAATGTGTGCACTTCAATGATTATGTAATTGAGAACTGTTTTGCATTTGCTATTAATACTTGGAGTCTATTGTTTCCTATCATGCATATGCTAAGCTTGCTTTGTATTATGCTCTGTGTCATTGTGTCTTGCCATGTTAAAGTAATTATGTCTCTACAAAAAAGATTTATTGCCTTCATGAATTTGACCATACACACATCTTAAATAAATTAATGAGCTGACAAACAAAGGCTGCCCCATCGTTCTAAGTAGCTGACAACATTTAAAAAGAAGTCACATTGCAGTGGCATCCTTTCTAAAGAGATGCCCACTATTGAGAGGATTAAGGTAATTGTTGTATGAACTCTCCTTTCAGTCATTATCTTACCTGGACCTAAGTTAGTCAACGAACTATCCTACCACTGTATTTGTCCTTTAGCAATACTGTTTGCTTACAGCATCTTGTTTTCTTCCTAGCACAACTCAGACCACCCTATGTTCACCAGCCAAAACTTTCTGGACTGGGTCAGCCACTTGATCCAAAACACACTGACCAGTTTGACTTAGTCACTTGAGACCAGGTATATGGATTTTATTAGAGATAAATAGCGATACTTGTTCATGGCACTTTATAAAGGATTTCAAGACAAGAGATAACTTCAAATTGAAACAGGATTTTTCTTTCTACGAAAGTTACACAATTTTTTTAATAAAAGAAAAAACCTGTTTTCATGTTTTAAGATAGAACTTTCGGTTTTGACTAACTACTTGGAGTGACGTAGTTTTATTTCTTCAAAAGCTGCAATGGAATACTTTTTGTTTCTTTACAGCATTGTTTTCCATGAAAATGGCAACAGCAGAAGAAAATAAATCTGAAAAGTCTTAAATAAAGAATCATTTATCTGATTAAGATTTTCTGACTGAAATATTGGCAAATACAATGAGAATTCCCTATGAACGACACTACAGCTATATTGTGTCTCCTTTCGGAGCTAGGCAGAACTACTGTTTCCTTTTACAATTTGAAGACAATATAATGGGCATATCAAAGATTTGGCAGTTCACACTGTCTCTGTTTTGTGGTTTAAAACCTTTGCAGGAAGCATAAACGGTTCACTTCAGAACATCACAGTTTCACTATGTAAAAAAGCAAACAAAAACTTGAAACAAATGTCTTATATGAGAATGATTCTAAGCAATCATTTTGTGTAGCTTCAGATTTTTTTCCTATAAACAAAACTCTTAGGATAGATTTTGAAACTCGATTCACGGAGAAATTCTAAAGAAAACGTGAGTAAAACCAGTCATTTTTTTCAGCGCACAGAATTCTTCCAAGTTTTGTGGCTTTGTGAGAAATATCAAGATGTGTTTCTCCTACACATAATTTTTTGACGGTTTTAAGACAAATTTAGCATAACTAATATGCCATTCAATGCAGAGATAAATTGTTCCCTTTGTACAATATGACATTTCCCTAGGCTACTTTACACAGCCTTAAAATTTTCTATAATAGACTGCTAAGTAACTTTGATACAGACAAATGTATATCTGCAATATATTAGAATTATTTTAATAAAAAACTTTGAAACTTATTTCACAGATGAATGAAAATATGAAAATGAAGTTTCTGTGAATTGACTTAAAACATAATCTACCTAATTAATTTACAATATTAATTGCTATTATATACATTACGTGCTTTAGATATCCATGGTATATGGTCTCAAAAAAGAGCACATATAAATGTTATAGACATTGTAAAGTAAATATTACTTGTAATTACGACTGGGCTAGTTGCTACTACCTGTGCCATATAGACCCACCTCTGCTACCATCATCACAGCGTCATTCTGTCAACATTGACGTAGTCACTATACCTAAAATGTTTCTTGATGTAAGCATGCCCTGTGATAAATGCAGCATATGTAGCTTTGTATTCTTCCAAATACTTTTTTCTTTCAGAAAAATATGCCCTCAGTACATGGTCATCAATGTCTAAGGTGACAAAAAGCTCTGGGTAGAAGGTAACACCTGACAATCACGGCCAAGATATCACACACAACGATTTTACTTCATGGGGAAATTTCTTTTTAATTTTGTTTCATTGTTGTTGTTTTCATTGACCAGCAGAGAATGGAAAAAAATCAGTAGAGGCTACTTGGAAAGTAGTAGACTTGAAAATGATTGCATTTGGAGGAATTAGAAGAGTGGTATGCATTTAACGTGGAAGGATGGTATGGTTTTTAATGCAGTTTGTTTTTATAGCTTTCCCTTTACATGAAGTGAAGTGGAATATGTTATGGTGGCTATTTTAAATGAATATTCAACAATTATACTATTCTTGATTATTTAAACATACAAAAAATCTGAGTATGATGCATCTTTTTGTCAAATGGCCGTATCTTTTCCTTCCCCACCAGAAATTACTTCCTTAGAAATTACTCAGGTCATTAAAAGAAAAAAGAAAAAAACATATATATGTATATATATATATATATATATATATATATAGAGAGAGAGAGAGAGAGAGAGAGACTTAATTAAAAATTTCAATAAATAGTGTATCTTTAAATGTGGCCTGTTCTGAAAGAGCACCCTGTAAACCACTCAGTATTGTGTTGTTTATGTTATTGGATATATTTTTATAGTTCTAAAAATTAATTTTATTTTACTTACTGGTTCTTCCATAGCTAAATTAATTTTTAACATCTTTAAACTTGATTTTTTAAAACCCTTTACAAAAGCAATAGAGAGAGCCTTTAAATGCCCCGACTCACATTTTATAAAATGTTGATTTAATATTTCTTAGAAAATTCATTCCAAAGGGACAAGTACAAATAATATTTTATCCTTGAGGATAGTTTTTCTGTCACTAAGATTCCTGATACAAATCTCTGTGAGAACATAATTTTCTCAGAACCCCCTTTTCCTTCTTCCTTGTTTCATTTTTGTTGGTTACTTTGTTTCATGGTGTACTTCATAAATAGTCTTAGATAAAAAATGCCCTGTGGGTGACATTATGTTTTAATTAAACTGCCCTCTGCTGAGATGGGGTGGCCTGACTGATTAGCTGATTTCACTGAGAAGGATCATATCTAGAAACTGCCTGGGGTCTCAGTGAAGGCGAACACTTTAACAGTTCCCTTCCACTGGCCATTTCAACACTCCATGAAGAAAGCGTTCCAATAAGTATAGTGGATTGCCAATGGCCCTTCAGTAGTAACTTTATCTCAATTTCTTTGAGGCAGAAAGCAGCATTGTTTTCTGCTTCTGTAGAGCCCAGAGTAAACATAAATACACAGTTAAGTGTCCTTCAACAGTATTATAATCCTGCCAACTATCAGGGTCTAAACTCCACCTGAACAACTCATTTTAAAGAGGCTGTCACGAAAATGTTTCTTTCCCTTTGTAAAAGTTTAAAGTGGGTCAATCAAGCTTATTTGAATTCTACAAAGCAGTAAGAATCTTTCACAGAAAACATGCCATCTGCAGAAAGAAAGGGAAGAAAACGCAAGGCTGGGGTAGCCCTTCTCTATCCAAAAGAATGTAAGTGTGGAGAATTAAAGACACTACCTGAAAAACTAGAGGAAGCGAAGCCTTAAGTCATAAGGACAGATTGTATAATGTGTTCTATTTTACTGCAATAAAAACGAAGATCGAAAGTGTTGCCTCAGTCAGAAAATAGTATAAGCTGCTTTTCAGTAGAAACTTGTTTGACTTGTATTTGTGACACACACACAGAGGATCTGCGGGAAATGTAGCTCTTACATTTCAAACAACTTTGGAGAAACCCAGAAATGCATTAACTTAAGGAGGAAAATTAGCCATAGCCATAAGGATCATTTGTCTAAACAACAAAGTATTTATCATTACATTTTCTCATGATGAAAAAAAAATTTAAAAGCAACCCAGTTTTTCTCCATGTAAACAGTTGAAGAATAGTTTTAGGAAAAGCCGCTCTCCCTGTTGTAAAGCAAGTATAGCATATTTTTTTCTCCTTTTTTTTTTAATCTTTCTACAGGCCATCAATCATGAAATTTCCCCGGCATGTTGCAGGAGCACGGAGAAATATGAAGCTCCCGATCTGGCAATGAAAGGGTGCTCATACCTGCACATATCAATAAGTCATCTAGGCACAGCCAAAAGGAAATCCAAACTTTATTTTTTCTTAACCTCATCTGTGAGTGTAGCTGACATCAGAGTGCTTTGGCTAGATTTATTACACCTTTCAAATAAGGCATCTGCATATTATGCACCGGAGGAAGTTATTTAAAAGTAAGGACACTTTTAAATCAGCAATGCTAAGGTTAATTGTATAGATCATTAGAGACCATGCTTTATGTATTAGCTAATTTTCTTATATTTCAATGCTTTTGGAGTAATGATACCTACTAGTATACTTTCCCATTTATGTCTTCCGTTTTGATACTGTGGCATAGGTATAAGTATAAATACTTTAATCAAGGTAATATCACTATCAGTTAATGTCTTTTTCAATATTGTCAGCTTTTAAAAAATGAGTTGTTTATCTAAGAACCATGAGTAGAAAGTGCCATAAAGAATATTTTAATTAATTTCTTGAATCATTTTCTGCTACTGTGATCCAATGTTTAAAATTCATTCTGTAGTTTTCCATTAAAGATCTGATAGTATACTCATATTGTTTAGCTCAAGAGGCTGGTGTACATTGAAAATGGAGAATGGACTATTAGAGCAGATTTAGTTGAAAGCAGCAAATAATTACTGAATATAAAGTATATGCCAACACTGTTTTAGGCTCAGTGGTTACCATAGCGGCTATGACATGGTCTGTTACCTTAAAGACATTGTACTATAGAAATGGATAATGTACATGAAGAAATGGATACCCATGAGTTTATATGAAGTCAACAATGATCATGACACAAGTCAAGGGAAATTTTTCTGAAAAAGGGGTCAGATGAGATCAGCAATGTGTCGGTGAAGTCTAAGTTTTCATGAATATGGAGATGTTGGTAGGGATTAGGGTTCTGTGGACAAGGCAAATTGTTTGAAGAACATGGATTTTCCCCCAGCATTTGATTAAAAACAATGTAAAGCAGAAGACAATGTCATCTTTCATTGTTCTAGAATCAAAGGGTACCCTTCATCGGGAACAAACCTGAAGGGAATTAGAGGAGGTGAGTGTTGAGTTCAAATCATGATCTATATCCAGCATCAAGAAGATAACTAAAGAGCAACATCGAACGCCTTCTAATCTGCTGAATTACTTTTAACAAATTCGCATGAGTTTATTAAATGTCAAGAAGCACTGAGCTAGATTGAATAGGACTAGATGGTGCCAGAGACTTAGAAAGTTAGTGAGAAGAAGGTGCCAAACACAAGGGTAAAAGGTCTGGCTGGTGTTTGACAGGCCTGTGAGGGAGGACTGGCATACTCATCGTGAACCACAAGCACAGTTTCAAGTGATCCAGATTTTACTCAAAGAGCATCGCACAGCAAGTAGAAGCACACTAGAAAGCAAATGCAGAATGACAAACCGATGAGGAGAGCAGGGCACATGATTATTTTAATTACAAGACAAGAAAATATGATGCTTTTTCTTTGAGAAACTTAAGAGGAAAATATGCTTATTGTGTGTTCGGATTCACACATCTTAACATACTAGGAATAATCTGGAGGAAGATATGAAAGACCCTATCATACTTTTAATTGTTAAAGTTGCAACAAGGGATATGATTGAATTGAAAGAATTTGTTAACCAGGCATTCAGAGTTCCTAAGAACTCCCTAGACGTAGGGAAAGAAACTGAGAACAGTCAGAGGTAGGAAGGGCACCAGGAGCTGGGGAGCCTAGGAAAGTAAGTGTTTTAGGAGAGTATGTTCAACAAATTCCAGTGCAGCGGGGTTCCAGGAAGATTTATGTGCATGGGATTTGGCAATCATTTTAGTTTGAAGGCAGGAATATTAATTTCTTAAGGAGACTCAAACTCACAGTCTCCTGTTAGATAGCTCACACTGCTTTTAGAAGTGCAATAGAAATCATTGTTGAGTGCAAGCCAAGAACCCAGTGAATGCTGGTGATTTTACACCGCGTTTAATTTTCTCCCTGGCATTGGAAGTTGTGTCAGGTTTCAGTGGAGTTTCCTAAGATGAGTACCTAAAGAATCCAGGTGCAATGCAACATGGTAGCCTTGGGATCCCTTTAGGGGCAAGTCACACTCGAAAGGTTAATTTCTTGGAAGATTTGCTGTTAATACAGGATTAGCTGTAAGTACTGTGATCTCATATAAGGGCTTAGGCTCAGGCAACTCTGAGGTCAAAAACCATTTAGTCCTTGGCTAGCCAGGTGTTTTTTGATTTTTGTTTGGTTTGGTTTGGTTGGTTGGTTGGTTTTAATGTATTTTATTTGTTCATCTACAAAAACAGAACTAACAATGTATGAGAAGTTATTGCGGTGTTTAAGTCAATCATAGACATACAAATGTTCACATAAAATGTGTATGTGAATAGATAGATGTTTGTAATGCTCTTGAGTCTGCATGTGTGTTTCTCCATATATTTCTAGTCTCACCTGATTTCAAAGAATGGTATTGTCACATAACAAGTTCAGGGCTAAATTTTAAAAAAATCCAAAACTATACGATTTCACTTTAATTATGACTCTTACAGGATCTATGTTCAAATTAAAAGTTGCTTTTTTACTAAAAAAATAAATTATAGTTTAAGTGACTGATTACTGGGGAGACAATATAGTAGTTCACAAAAAGTCTAAATAGTTCATATTTATAGACGTACAGGAAAATCTCAGCTTTGTAGTCAGCTAGGAAAGGGATAGTCATTTGGCTGATATATATGTTATATAGTTAATATGGATCAAGTTTTTGTTTATGGAAACGTTGAATATACGGTCTAACAAGAAGGAGTTTGGGTGAGTTTGTCCTTTCATATATTTTCCCATATAATATGGGCTCAAATACACAGACTTTGCTCTTCAGTTTAAAAAATAAATTTTTATTTTTAATTTTGTGTATGTGGAATGTGGCTCTCAGGAGTGTAGATGCCTTTGGAGACCAGAGGTGTTGAATTCTTTTAGACCTGGACTTATAGGTTGTTGTGAGTCACCTCCTAACCTGATGGGTATTTTACAGCAATAGACAAGAACAAAAGATATAAAAAACCTAAACCTGTAGATTGGAATGAGAGCAATTAAATTACCCCCATACATGACATAATTTCTATTAGATTGGTGGAGCATAAAATCCATCAAAACTTCTTGTTAGGATCAATTTTTACTTCTTAATTGATATATTAAGTATATCTCATTGACTTTTTGCTAATCACTAAAGAAGACACAGTTTCCAATAAAGGACACTTAAGCTGTGATGTCAGGCACATAGCCCATCTTCTTCCTAGGGTCCAGTAATAGTAAATGTTCTGTGGAGGCAAAGTTAATTGTTGCAGTTTTCAACAGTGATGCAGAATGAATCCAACAAATCTATGCTAGAGTTAGCCTTGTTTGGCTGAGTTGCTACCAAAAGTCAGTGGTTTGCAAAAGGTGAATTAACACTAGAATACTTTCTCCCTGACATCTACAAATGTCAGAGATAAACAAAATAGATTATGGTCTACCACTGGAGCATCGGCAACCTGACCAAGTAGGGGAAAGTATGCAAGCAAGCAGAGAAGTAAATAAAACCACACGGAGGTAGAATCTTGAGGGCACAGAAGGAACAAGGGTGACATAAGTCACATTGACAGCCTACTTGGACTAAGTCTGAACCAGGAGAATGTCTTTGCAAGCAACAGGCTTAAATCCCATGGGCTGTTGGTGAATGTTTAGTTGTATTTCTTGGTGTCTGGTGATAACCCGTCCATACATCCCAGGAAGATATCCATCACTGTGTATAAGCCTTTCCTTAACTTCTTAACCACTGTGTGTTGTAGAAGATAATTCAGTATATATTTGGAAATGCAGTGTCATAAACATCCCTGCTGTTTTATTATTGCTAATTTTATTTCATGATGTTTTTAACATATAACTTTGAAATAGGAACCTGTTTTGTATATAATTTAGGCATAGAGTAATTTTTATTAAATATAATTTAATTTCCATGGAGATTCCATGAAAGACATTAAAATTTTTAACATGAGAAACTGATATTTATACAATACTATCTTTATTAACATGTTGCATGCATTTTAAATTTACCTTTAAGAAGTTCAATCTTTTCAACGACTTTCTCTGAAAATACATTATTTTGGCAGATGTTTATACGTAGAAAATAGTCACATTTTTCTAAAACATTAACACTTTATACAAAAGCTCAAAATGTTTATATATATATATATATATATATATATATATATATATATATATACATGGTTTTAAGTGATTTAATGAAAGTGTCTATTTGTATGCAGAGCTGCTAATTAATGTTTCTTTTAGATAGAAATTATATGTAAATGTCTACATATTGACACCTATTTGCTATAATAAACCCTGTGTAAATAAATCTATTTAACCATATGTTAAGAAATCAATGCATACCATATTCTAAATTCCAAAGAGAAAATAAATCAAAGGGTCCTGTATCCTGCTAGAAAAGTATTTAAAACACATTAAAACATTTGTCTTTACTCTGACATCAGAAACTGAAAAGCCAGATCTTATAGCCCTCAATATCTTGTCTCCACAGTGTTTGTCTAGAGTCTTTGTTCCTTTGAGAGTTTGTGTCTTTCAAAATTTTCAACGGGTTTTGGAAACACCTTTTATAATCTGGCAGAATATGTTTAAAAATTTGGATTTTTAAAAAATGTAGTTCAAATCACTAATAAAGATTGCAGTGTTTTTACAATGAAATATTATTCTTTGATTTGAAAACAAACCCAGCTCTTGATTTTGGAGTAACTACATTTTAGACCTAAATAAAAATTATGTATTTTTAGAGATTTTCACATTGCTTAGAAGAACTCAGAACTTTTACCTCATCATTGATTTATCTCATATACTAGTTCTTTCAAGAAATTTTCCTTGAATGATTCACCAATTGTCACAGCAAAGAGAAAGAAAGAAAGAAAGAAAGAAAGAAAGATGAAAGAGAAAGAAAAAAAGAAAGAAAGAAAGAAAGAAGCTAATTAAGGCAATAGTTACCATTATTAATATTTTAATTATCAATGATAAAAATGTGGAAAATAGACTCTTGTTGTTCCTGCTAATATCACCATTTGGTTTTAGAACAGGAACAAGGGCTGTATTCACTGCCTAGGAAAGATGTCGTAATGTCAGACAAAACATAAGCAATACCGTTCAGTTCTTCTTCCTCAACTCCTCTATCAAGAAGCATGATCTGAAAACGGGAAGGTTAGAACAAACATCGTTAGGGGAGAATTGAATTCCACAATAGATGGGAAGATAGTTGAAAGCACCTCACACTTCAAATGAGTTCAAGTCTCCTTATGAATAATATCCCAAGGTGCTGAAAGAAACTTGCAGATGAGATGATGAAAACACTGTCAGTAATCTTTAAGAAATCAAGGACAACAGGAGAGCTGCCAAGAGACTGGGGATGCAAGAGTGTCCGATGCCCTAAAACTAGAAAAGGCCAATTGTGTCAACTTTCAGGCACATTTAAGATTATGTTATTAGGCAGACAACACATACATAAATGGGAAAAACACAATAATTAGTGGTAATCCTTGCGGTTAATCTAAAAGCAAATGTTGCCAAACTAAACTTTTTGATTATTGCTAATAATCAACAATAACTAGCCTGTCAGAGATCATGGCATAAAGAAAACCAGTGTGTCATTTTAGATGATGAATTGGTTTGTAGTTCACAATAAATGAAAATTATGTATATTTTTAACTGCTAGTGTACTATGCTCAGTGCTATGTAGTTGCGTAAAAACTCTCACAAAGATATAACAGTATAAGGGAGGACTAATAATATCAAAAAGAATAATATTAGTATTGCATATACAACTGATGAAAACCTACCTGGGCACCTGCTTTCAATCCTGGTTGTGGCAGAGGGGTAGATAGAAGAAATGGAGTGATAATGCCTACTGATGTCCCAGGATGGTCTTCATAGTTATATCATAGTGAAAGATTTAGATTAGAAAAAATGGGCTGACTGCTATCTTCAAGAAGTAAGAAATGTGTAGTATGTTCTGAGTGGTCAGAATTCATAGTTAGGTACAAATGGTAGATGTAGTATTAAGCCAGAGGAGAGAGGTTTTGTCAGTTAGAAGTAACAAATAATGGACCTGCTTATCTTCTGAAGTATTTTCCTGCCACTGGACTATATGAACTGTTCAAACTGAGACACAATAAAATATAGGGATTTCTACAATACTTTTAAAATGTCAAAGTTTATATTCTTTACTATTCTGATTATTTGAATCTAAATATTTCTAACAATTGCTTAGTATTCTTGAGATACTGAAAGAGAAGTACAAGAAGAAAAATAGAAAGGAACAAATACCTTGATCAGGTTATTTTCAAAATGTATAATAAAGAAAATAAATTTCATTCAGTGTAGAAACATATTCCAGAAGACTTCCTACAGTATGCCTTAGAAATGTTTCACTTTTTCTTTCTTCTGTTTCATAGCTACATTTCTGTAATCTTAATAGAATATTAAAATAGATAGATGTTAGATAGAGATAGATGATAGACAATTGATAGATGATAGATAGATGATAGATAGATAGATGATAGATAGATAGATAGATAGATAGATAGATAGATAGATAGAAGAGCACTATTTATTTGATTTGTTGTTATAAAAGCAGCATGTTTAAATATTATTCTATGTAACTTGGTGTTGTTCTCTTTTTACTGAACTAAATATAGATTGTAAGACTCAGATGTAACGAATTGGTAGTTGATTTTTAAAGTGTTTTGGTAAAAATAAAATTACTGAGAAAATGAAGTATTTTTCTCAACTGAAAAAAGACTATACTATATGCACTTCCTGACTATACTCATGATGCCCGGAAAGATGAAAAGTATAACCATATTTACTCTCAATTTTCAGGAGTCTGTCAACAACAGCCCGTGTAGAAAGACACAACATAACAAATGAATATTTATAATTTGTGGGTCCAAAATTCTGTACTTATTTCAAATAAATAAAAACTTTTAAAATGTGTTTTTTAATCCACAAAACTTGGAGAAAGTGGTGAGAATTGGGGGAGGAGAGGAGGAGGAAAAGAAGAGGAGTGGGGAGGAAGGAGAAGAAGAAGGGAGGAGGAGAAGGGGAAGAAGAAGAAGAAGAAGAAGAAGAAGAAGAAGAAGAAGAAGAAGAAGAAGAAGAAGAAGAAGAAGAAGAAGAAGAAGAAGAAGTGGTGAAAGTCTAAAGCATTCACATCTTTACAACACAAATTCTTTAGTGAATATTTCACAGAGAGTATGAATTTGAAATACAGAGAAAAAAATCTTGAAGTTCAAAAGATCTGAAGAAAAATTGATAGCATTGTGTACTTAAAATCTTGATCATTGCACCATAATTTTAAAGAAATATATATATATATATATATATATATATATATATATATATATATATATATATATA